>WAAF01007544.1:6287-21863 GCA_013400475.1 Tricholaema leucomelas | reverse complement strand
TTTTGGGCCTACAGCCTCTCCATGACAGATAGTAATCAGAGGGCTTCACTGGAGGCACCGCCCGTGGAGGTGTTCAAGAAAAGACTGGATGAGGCACTTAGTGCCATGGTCTAGTTGACTGGATAGGGCTGGGCGATAGGTTGAGCTGGGTGATCTTGGAGATCTCTTCCAACCTGGTTCATTCTACGATTCTACAGTTCTATGATTCTATGATTCTCAGATGTAACTGCAGTCAGAAATGGATTAGAGGCAATGTCTCAGAAAACGTCATTCATTGTTGGAAATATCCAGCACAGTCCTCCACGGTCCTTTCTCATTTTTATAAACTAAGCAAAACTATTTGCAGTGAGTATATTAGCCAGCCTGAAAGATCATGGAAGATGGGAGAGTAAATCATACAGACAGAATTTTTGCTCCATGAGAAGAGGTGTTGTTGAGGCTTGGTTCCAACCTAGACCTCTCAGAAAATTATCGAAGTCCTGAAATACATTTACTGAAGTCAATAGCAAAGTATGTCAGAAATTATAAACCTGTCAAATTAGAAATTATAAGTCTGTCAAATTACATCTCGTTCAGTGTTCCTGTGAAGCATAACAGGTGCTCCAGAGCTTTCCAAACAAGTTGTAGTAACCTTTCATGCTTAAGTTTTCGTTATATCCTTTCACGTAGTCACACTCCTCCAGAAAGGAAGGGGATTAGGACAAATTGGCAGAACTGATCTCAGATTACCATCTCAAATTCAGATAGGATATTTACAGAATCATAGTCTTAAAACAATTTGGGTTGGAAGGGACCTTTAAAAGGCACCTAGGCGAAACACAACCACATCTGACACTTCCTGCTCTGCAGTGAACAGGAATATCTTAAACTAGAGATTTCTCAGAACAACCTGACCTTGGATGTTTCCAGGCATGTCAACTTGGATGTTTTCAGGAACATCAACTACCACCCAAACAGGGTGATCTGTTTTGAGTATTTCACCATTCTCATTGTTAAAAACACATTCTTTTTATCTAGTCTAAATAATAGACGTTATAAACAAGATTAGGATATTAATAATATAGTTGATTTCCTTGCCATCTGCAAATGGGATTCAAAGATATGGTAAGCTGGAGTTACAAGCAGTAACTGCTAGTTAGCTGAGCTTTATGAAAAGATTCTTTTTTAAATGAAATCCCATATTATTTTCTGTTAAATTTCCTTTAAGAAGCTTGACTTTACTTCAAAAGGTTTAACCAGAAAGACACTCAAACGAGGTATTTACAAGTAAATTAATTTCTTTGTGTAAGAGCTGGACCTTCATAACTTTCAGACAACAAAATCTCAACCTATGCATTTGTGACCATTTAAATATAGTTGGTTTTATTTTTTTAATTTCACTGAGAAATGAGATCTCTGTTAATGAACATTTGAAGACAGTCCATAATTTTTTTTATATTCCTAGACTGCACATAACTTCACATTAAGTGACAGCTGCTTAATACAATCAGTAAATACATTACTAATCCTACATTTTTGAAGCAGTTACATTAAGTTTCTTTGGAGAGNTTAATTCCCAAACTTAATTTAATTTAATAATAGTGGTGGAAATTCACCCTAAGTACCTGAAAGTCTTTTTCTGTCTGGTGCAGTAGAAATTTTTTTTATGAGTCTTTTTACCAGAGTTGAGATCTTTTGTGATTGTCTGTAAAATTACCTCTTTGCATTTGTCTCCACAGCTCATTTTCATCTCCACTGCAACATTGCCTATAAGAAAAAACTGCTTTTAATGTCTCATTAGAAGACATTTTTCTAGGTCCTACGTGTATTCTTCTTTTATAGTGCCCATGCTATCTGGAATACATCTCACCAAAATTACATTTCTCTTCCCAGGAGAAATATGACAATTCTTATTTTTCACCTTCTTTGTAATACACACACACACATATTTTTCAATGACAATCTTTGATAAAAATTGTAAATGTTGTAAATGTTTTAGGGTACTGAAGGAACTGTTGTGGAGTTTTATTTAGCCAAGGACAAAAAGTACATGCAATTTTCCAAAATGAGTATAATCTTGGTACAGTTGATAATGTGTTTTAATGAGGCTGGATCCTGCACTGAATGTAAGCCTCAGTGTCTAATATTGATAGCCCAATTCACACTCAAAGGAAGCAAACTATTTCTATTCTTGTAGAAATAAAATTTTTACAGTTCCATTGCTAATGTCCTTAATTGCTTCCTCATTACAAATATGTTTCCCCTTATTTCTCTTTTCCACAGGGCAATATACATTTTTCCCATCTTCAGGTTTTTTTGGTGAAAAAAATAATTATCTATGATATGCAATAAAACCTAAAGAAATTTGAACTGTTCAGAGTTCTACATGTTGGAAATTGAGTAATTTCTTATTTTCTTGTGTATGTGTGAGAAAGAAACCTATTTCTGAAGCAGGATATTGAATTTTGTCCCATCTCATTCCTCAGCCACAGTTCTGAGTGGGCCGTGTAGGACAAACTCAGTGAAGTTGGTAAGCCTACACGGACGTCATTAAACTTTCAATTTTCAGCAGCAGTGAAGACCTTTATCGCTACTAATGACCAGAATATGAAATAATAATAGCTTTCCCCTGAGATTTTGGGATTTGCTGACCAGCCCTGCTTGAAGTAAAGCTCAGTGAGACAGAAATTGTAATTCTGTGCTGCTGTTTTGTAATACGTCTCTGAAACACTTGCTGTGGAAAACGCACACAAATAGTGTGTTTGACTGTTTTGGGGTTCAGTACAAAGAAATACTGGGATAATTGCAACATGAGCACTCTTACTATTTTCCCCAAATCTTCTGACTGCCTTTAAAAAAAAAAAAAAAAAAATGTAGAGTCAATTACTTTAATTTCAGGACACATGCAGTTACTTCCTGGTGCATTAGGGAATGAAAATGTCATTTTACAACTCTGGGAATCCACACAAGCATGCAGCATACTCAGTTCAGAAAGTTCCTGCAGTGCATTGGTGACAGCTTTCTCATGTGGATGGTTGAAGAACCAAAGAATAGAGGTGTGATGCTGGACCTTGTATTAACACAAAGGTCTGGTCAAGGACATAAAGGTAGAAGGCAGCCTTATCTTCAATTACTATGAAATGACAGAGTCCAGTATTGTTAGGGGAAAAGTCAGGGTAAATAGTACATGGGATAAGGGTATGGGAAGTTGGAAGGGTTATAGAAACCCTGACAAAGCATACTGAGATGCAACAGGGAAGGTCAAGGCCAGTGTGGAAAGGAAATGGAGATAACAAGAAAGGCTTCTTCAAATACATCAATAGTAAAAGGAGTAAGGAAAAAGTCAGATGACAGAATTACTGAATTCCTTCTTTGTCTCAGTCTTTACTGCTAAGACCAACCCTCAGGAATCTCAAAAACTGAAAAAAGATAAAAACTGAAGGGAGACAAACTCCACTGGTCAGCATGAATTGGGTTAGCAATTACTTGGGAGGAATAAAAATGCACAAATCCATGGGTGCTGATGGAGTGCATCCACAAGTGTTGAGGGCGCAGGCTGATATTGTTGCTGTACTGCTCTCCATCACTTTTGAAAGGTCATGGAAGAGGGAAGGTGTCTGAGGACTGGAAGAGGTCCAATGTCACTCCATTCTTCAAGAAAGGGCATGGAGGAAGACCTTACCAACTACAGACCAGTCAGTATCACCTCTACTACTTGAAAGGTGATGGAGCAGCACATTCTGGAGGCCACCTCTAACACCTAACATTCTATGATTCTGTGATTAACTTAACACCAGACTTAAAGGGTACAGCCCCGTGGATGTGGCATGTGTGATGGATTCATAAATGCACATCTGTAAGCAGAAGATATTTCTCTCGAGCCTATGAAAGACAATTTTACCTTGAAAATACCACGCTGGAGCATGGCATTCATTGTCACTTATGACAGGCCAATCTACTGAAGATTAATATTTGGTAAACAGGATCTTTTATCTTGGGAATAAGAGGATTATAAATATCGTAATGGTCTGTCTCTAACAGATTGTTTATATTATTTGTCAAAGTCATGGTGAAACAATCAGTATTATTTCAAATCTTAAATACTATTAAACACTAAACATTCAATTAATTTTCTAAGTACTACAGTGTGCTGCCAAGATGGTTGTGTAATCCCTATCATAAAAGAGTTTTGAAATCCTGGTGAGGAAGGCCCTGAGCAGCTTGATCTAACATTGAAATTATGACAGCTTCAAGAATGAAATTGGATAAGATCATAGAATCATAGAATCAACTAGATTGCAAGAGACCTCCAAGATCATCCAGTCCAACCTATCACCCAGCCTTACCCAGTCAACTAGACCATAGCACTAAGTGCCCCATCCAGTCTTTTCTTGAACACCTCCAGGGACAATGACTCCAACATCTCCCTGGGCAGCCCATTCCAATGCCAATCACTCTCTCTGTCAGGAACTTCCTTCAAACATCCAGCCTAGACTTCTCTTGGCACAACTTCAAACTGTGTCCCCTTGTCCTGCTGCTGGTTGCCTGGCAGAAGAGACCAACCCCCACCTGGCTACAACCTCCCTTCTGGTAGTTGTAGACAGCAATGAGGTCGTCCCTGAGCCTCCTCTTCTCCAAGCTAAACAACCTTTCTCAGCCTCTCCTCATATGGCTGATGTCCAAATGTCCAGAAGTGTCTTAGATCCATTTTTTTAATTAAATTTTGTGGTTTCACCCAGGAGACATTTCTCTGGTATGAGCAGCTATACATTTACACTGGGAATCTTTTGGTAGAGAAAGAGAGGGGTTGAGGTGGGGAAGGTTCATTGGAATAGATTTTTTTTTTTTTCTTTCTTTATCACTCTTAGACTAATCTTTTGTCTCTGTCTGTCATCTCTGTTACCATAGAGATGATTTCAAAACAAAAGATAAAAGAAAATTACCTGGACCACTTAATTTGATACTTCTTATCAATAAATTAATCTTTCATTAAATTAGTCTCACAAAATTAGTCTCACAAAATTGGTCTCTCACTCTAATCTACACAAGAGAGGAGTTGCCTGTTGTCTATTCCTGTTAAAATATTCAGAAACCTAAGAGGATAACAATCCATTCTACAGCTGCATAGTCACCGCATCACAACAGTTAAAATTAAAGTATTTTTTTCTGATGCTGAACTTCCCTAAAGCAGATGTGAGATTATTGCCTATAAATTGCAGTAGTAGGATGATTTATTGTATATCTGATACAAATGCAGCATACTGCTTGGATGCTTGGAGCTGTCCTGGAGTCCTGGATACCTCAGTCTCTTCTCATGCCATGGTTTGAATGGGAGATAAATGGCATGAGAAACCTCTTTCCCCCCCTGCCCTGCAGCTTGATGGGGGGGGGAGGGGAAGCAAAGGGTCTGTCTGTCACGAAGGGTGACCCATGCAGATGCCTGCACTGGAATTGGGCTGGTGATTGGCTGCATGCTTTGTGCCTAGATATGATAACTCGACACTTTGTCCAGGAAGGTATAATATCGGGGTGCTTCCCACCTTAGGGTTCTCCCCTGCCTGGATAGTTCCTGCAGAGAGTCCCCTGACACTGCAAAGGACAAGCTCCTGAGGGACGGGACCGTCCCTGCTTAGGATGGCTCCCCACTGTAAGCACCCCTTTGTGCAAGCTTCACAGGCATAACCAGCCTCAGATGTCATTTGAAAGAGAGAGAGCTGACAAGCATCTGGACCACCCTTTCTTTCAGACAGCCTGGATCACCTATGAGTAATATAGCTTTCTGCTCAGCCTGATTGATACTGGGAAAAGCTGTGTTTATAGCTTAGCCTTTTCCATTTCCTGAGTTCTAAAGTAGCTAAATTCTATAGTGTCCTTGTAGGATATTCTCAGTGAAACTGAGTCTGCTAAGTGAATTAATTCCTGTATATAGTTTTGGGGGTGAGGTTTCAGGAAAATAAAATAATTCTATTTTTATATATGCTCCTGATTCGGCCATGTTAATTCCCTGTCTTCATAACATTAACATACACTAAGCAAAGACAGATAATAAATGTAAAATTTTGAGGGGCAAGAGAAGTGAATGTGAGAGAAATGACACTGGAGCGCAAGCTTCTATGTCTTTTATGCCTGCAGATAATCTTGTCTTTAAAGTTAATGAGCTAGACCAAGAGTTGCCTTAGTCCATGGGAAATGTATCTATGAGGAGTCTAACTCAAGAATTATGCATGGCAAATTCAGTACTGAGGTCTTGTTTCTCCAAAATAAGGATGCTGAAATTTACACAAGCATAGAAATTTAGAACCAAGAGAAACCAAATGGGAGATGCTTTTCAGGCAGGTAAGTTTGAGCAGTGCTTTAGTGACTCACTCAGTAGTTCTCCAGCATGATGTATTTTCAGTTCCAGTCAGTTTTTTAATAGTTCATAATAGCCAGCTAGCAAAAGAGAAACAGGAAAGTGACAGTAGATAGTAATAGCAGACATATTTTATGTCCTTCTTGGCAATGTGAATTTGTTTTCACTCAGACAGCCTTCCTCAGGTACAAAAAGTAGAAGATACTATATTGTGTCTGCTTTCCATCTCACACCTTTTCCTATGATTTGGCACTTTTTACTTGACTTTTCCCCCCTTTCTTTTATATCAAGGATAATCCTAACTACCGTGGCTAAAAATCACCAGCTGATCCAGAAAGGTGGAATTCTGTCCAAATAAATTAAAAACATTGTAGTCATAACAGCCAAAATATTTTGTCCTGCTATTTTGGGAAATTTCAGATAGTTATTCCTCCTGGATTTGAAATTGCATAGATTTTGGAGATGATTTGGTTTTCCAAAAGATGTAATGTGCACCTTTACTCTCCAAGTCTATGTCAGTCAGGAAATCTAACTATCCAGAAAATACTTCTGTTAAAAGGTGGAGATCTTGGATATTATGCTACTTTTAGTGTTAATTAAATGGCTTCATTACAGAAACTTACATTATTCCTAGCTCCCTTCAGATCAGATTCTCTGAAGACAATGTTATTATTTTGCATCTTCAAATATTTCTGTTACAGGCACTCACAAAATATGTAATGTAATCCTTCACTCTGAGGTAACATGCACCCTCTGCAGTTTTTCTGTTAAGGGTACATAGTTGTTTTCTGTGCTATGTATAACAACCTGTATGTGCAACATACTCTAAAGATACTCCTAACTTTCATGTAAACACGTAACATCAGACCAAAGAGAAGAGAAAAAGGTTGAGAAGTAAATATGAGATTGCAAGCCCTTTGCAAAATAACAACAAGAATTTGACAGGTGTATTTCCTGCTCCTGAGCAGGAGTTGTTAGGATTGCAGACATTGTGAGATAAGAGTACAGGAGATAAGAGTATTGATTATAGGACAGGAAAAGGCAAAATTTGCCCAGGGAGGTGGTGGAGTCACCGTCCCTGGGGGTGTTCAGGAAAAGACTGGATGAGGCACTTAGTGCCATGGTCCAGTTGACTGGATAGGGCTGGGTGATAGGTTGGACTGGATGATCTTGGAGGTCTCTTCCAACCTGATTGATTCTATTCTATTCTATTCTATTCTATTCTATTCTATTCTATTCTAAAATGTAGAGCCACTATCCAAAGACCTGTTACACAGTTTGATTTGCTTGCTAGAAAATCAGGTGGGGCTTTTGCCTTTTCTTTTGTCTTTTTATCCCCCCTGGTCAATGCAGAACTACCAATATTGTTGGCATCATCACGAGAGAATTTTTAAATAGACAGAATGAAAACCTGCAGCATGCTTCTGTAGCTCAGGCTGTCAGATCCTATCTCTGTGGCTGCAGCCACGTGAGTGAAAGTGTTAGCACTGTTACACCAAATTCCTTCATAAACCACTATCTTTCTCTGAACAGCAGTATGGATCAGTAATCTTGTTCACTATTTGTTTTTCACTTTCATGGGTCTTCTATTTTGCTGCAGCTTTCTTAAAGCACCAGTTCTAGAAGTGCTAATCTGCTGCAATGGCAGAAGACTTCTGACTCTTATTTTGTACATCCAGTCTGCTTCACTGTCACACATCAGAGACCAAAGCTTCTGTTTGCCCTTTTTATATATGACTGTACTCTGCATTATTAGTTTGTCTGGATAAATAAATTTGTCAGTGCATCATATAGAGAAATTGTGGAGATCAGGAGATGTGCCTGAAGACTGGAAGAAGACTAACGTCACCTCTGTCTACAAAGCAGGTTCCAAGGAGGGCCCAGGTAGTTGTAGACCCATTAGCCTAGAGTCAATCCCTGGAAGTTATGGAACAAATCCTCATAGGGGCTATTACAAGTAAACTGAAGAAGGAGATAGGGAAAAGCCAACATGGATTCTCCAAGACTAAATCGTGTTTTGACAAACCTTACTGCCTACTATGACAAAGTGACACAGTCAGTGTGGGGCCAGTGGTGGACATTGCCTGTCTGGATCTCTCCAAGGCTTTTGACACATCCTCATCCTTGAGAAACTGCCACTCCATGACCTGGCCAAGAAGTCTGTGCAGTGAGTGAGGAGCTGACTGACAGGCTGTACTCAAAGGATGGTAATATAGTGCTCTTAGACTGGCAATCTGTCATTAGTGGAGTCTTCCAGGGATCAATATTGGGCCCAACACTGTTAAATGTCTTCATCAATTATTTAAGTGTTGGAATTAAGAGCACCCTGGTAAAGTTTGTTGAGAACACAGAAATAAATGGGAGGAAAGTTGACACCCTAGAATGGAGAGGTACCCTCATGGAAGAACTTGACAAGTTGGTTTAGCAGGCAAGAAGTAAATGTATGAAGTTTAATGAGGCCAAGTGTAGGGTCTTGCACCTGGGAATGCATCACTGTTGTGAAGGGGAAATTAATTAATACGAGATTATATTTTCCCAAAATCAACAGTGTTTATTATTTTTGCTATTCAGAACTGCCCCTGACCACTAATTTTAATAATAATATTCAGGTTCTTACATGGTCATGGAAACATTCTATGGATAATATCTAGATCTAGTAATAACCAGCAAAGTATATAAATATTAATTGAACTGAAGAGAAGATTCCTGTGGTCAAACGCCGCTTGCGGTCAGTATGCTGCTTGCCCAGTAGATGGACTCAAGGAGCTCTTTCTGCTTATGGCAGAAGGCAATGGAGAATTACAAAGAGGATTTGAGGCATTTATTCAAAAATTATTATTATTATTATTATTATTATTATTATTATTACCCAACTTGTGGGGGCTAGCCACAGTCCAGACAGTGTCCACACAGTTTCAGATAACTCTGTCTCGTCGGCCATGGTGCTTGATTCTTCCCAGGTTTCTGGGGAAAGAGGTAGACAATCTCTGACCGTGTCTTTGGTTCTTCTGCGTGATCTGTGTATGTCCAGGACTTCCAAGCAGGACTTTCAGGTGCAGAGGCATGATGTCATACAGTCTCAGCATGATGTCACACTGACCACACAGGCTGATGGCCTGCAGGCATCCAAGGTCTGCTCCTGGTAACTCGTGGCAGTGGAGTTCACTGCCAAACAATAAGGCAATAGGCAATTGCAGCAGGCAATGGCAGAGCACGGCTGAACACAGCAGAAAAGCACGTCAGAGAGCAGGGGAGCACAGGGATCACGTTGTTCACCTGTGTATCTCCTTTTATCAATGTGAGATGAGATTAATTGCCCTTTGGGCACAGATTAGCCAATCAGGATGGCAGCCTACCAAACCTTATCATATTAGCAAAGCCCTAGGCTCACTTTTACCCAAATTTGGGAAAAGCACAGGCCTTGCACAAGCCAAGTGTGTGTACCTTGTTTACCACAGGACCCTAGGCAGGCCAGACTTAGTGGCTACAGGTTCCTTTGTGTCCTTTTCCCATGCTTGCTTCTTTCGTAGAGCAGAAAAACTTGCCTAGGCAAGGCAGGATGTTTATAAGCCTATTTTGGGCCTATCATGCCTACTACAACAATAACCCAGAAATATATCTCAGACCAGGAGCCACCTGACTTGAAAGCAGCACTGTGGAGAGGGACATGGGAGTCTTTGTGGACAGAAGACTCAACACAAGTGAACAGTGTGCTGTAGTAGTTCAGAAAGCCAACAGGATGTTGAGCTGCGTTAACAAGGGTATCGCAAGCAAGGATAAAGATGTCATTCTCCCACTCTATTCTGCACTGGTCAGGCTGCACCTTGAGTACGGTCCCTGCTATGCAAGAAGGATGTGGACAGGCCAGAAAAAGTCCAGAGAAGGGCCACAGCAATGATCAGAGGATGGAAGACTTGCCATATGAAGAGAGGCTGAGAGAACTGGATTTGTTCAGCCTTGAGAAGAGAAGGCTTGAGGAAGACCTCATAACCATGTACAAGTACATAAAAAGTGGCCATCATGAGGAGGGAGACTCCATTTTTACAAAGAATCACATGGCAAAGACAAGAGATAATGGGTACAAGCTGCTACTAGAGAGATTTGGATGGGATGCCAGGAAAAAAATAATTCAACATTTGACCTATCTGAATCAGAATAAACTCCAAGGAATGTGGAGGATTCCCCCACATCACAGTTTCAAGGTCCAGCTTGACAGGGTGCTGGGACATCTTGTTGTAAGTTATATTCTTACCCTGAAAAGGTTTGTCCTGGAGGTCCCGTGTACCCCAGAAATTTCCTCTCCCTCTGTGGTTTGAATGGGAGAGGAAAAAGGCGCGAACAGACCTGTTTCTCCCTCCCTGCCCTGCAGGCGTGAAGGGGGGAGCAGGGGGGACCCTTACGGCACGAGGAGTGCCCCGTGTCGGGCCCGCGCTGCACTCGGCTGAGGATTGGCTGTGAGCTTTTCGCGCCTAGGCAGTGGTAACGGCTCTTTGTCTAGGAAAGGGTATAAATATCGAGGGGTTCCCGCCTTGGGGTGTTCCCGCCTTGGGGTGCTCCTGCCGTGGAGTTCGCCCCTGCTTTGGATCGCGTTCCCGCCTTGGTGTGCCTGCTTCGAGTTCTTCTCCCCCCACCTGGATAACTTCTACACGGAGCCTTTGACACTCCGAAGACAAGCCCTGAAGGACTTCACTTTAAGCGTCCTTATTGTGTGGCTTATCGCTTCTTAACGACCCTGAAGGTTGCTGAAAAGACCACGGGACAGACCTTTGAATCGCCCTTCTTTTCAAGCCAGCTGTCGTGAGTAGCCTAGGCTCAGCCTATGTTGATAGTGGGGAACGCTATATATATATTTATTAGCACAAATCCTTTTCCAATTACTGACTTAAAATTAGTCAAGTTTACCCGTGGCATCCTATTGTGTAGATATTCTCAAACAACCAAAAAGAACCTGCTAATTAAATATAAATTATCTTCTGTATATAGTTTTGGGGGCAGGTTTTCAGGAAATAAAATAACTCTATTTTTATAAATTCCTGACTCGGCCAAATTAATTTCTGCCTCCATAACAAGGTTAGACTGGGTAACCGCTGAAGCCCTTTCCAATCTGGTATTGTGTGAATCTATGAGTCATTGGTGGAAGCTGAATAACACATCCACCTGTTATTTTGTTAAAAAATAGAATTCTGAGAATTAGACTAACAAAATAATGTATTTCAGCTACTAACCTAACTGTTTGTCCCAGCTGTTGGAAGCTGCTGTCTCAGTCAGGCTGGACTTGAAAACAAAATCCAATAACTTAATTCTCTAAAATACAAAAATGAAATGTATGTATGTGTCTTGGTTGTAATTTAAATTCCCAGAGATTCAAATATATTTGATACAACCAATAACAATTGATAGAGTGCCCGTCCCTCTTCCCCCTTCTTTCCCAAAAGAAAGGAAATAAATGTAGAGAGAGAAAGGTAAGCACACCCAAATAAATAAATCTCACTCTGATTTGGAAGTTAAAAGAAGTTTAACAATAAATTTAAAAGGTATCTGAGGTAGGGAAGTTACAAAGGTATAGGGAAGGGAAAACAAGATACAACATGTGTAAATGCAACCCAATTTTTGATGGTAATGGGTTTGTCCAGCTCATGGGTGATGGCCACAGGGTAAAACAAAGAGAACCAGGAACAGAATGGTGATGCGGGTAAGCAGGAAGGCAGTGAGCAAGAACAGCAAGTCCCCCCTGCTTTTACAGACCTTTAGACAGGAAGGGGGTGTGAGCTAACCATCACCTGTTAGTGTTCAGACCCACCCCTGGGGAGGGGTCAAGACCACCAAGGGCCAGGTTCAAGGTCACTCCCTTGGAGGGTTAACCCTGTACCGTACGGAGCGATGATGTACTGATGTACATCAGAAGACGTGCACATCCATGCTCATTTAGGTCAGCTGTCAGGTGCTCACACTTAGGAAAATAGCAGAATCGGAAAAACAAACATGAAATTATATTTCCTCCACCAAAATCCTCTTGCTTCTGGCAGTCAGGGGATTTCCATGCTCCTTGCCCTGGCATGCTCAGAGCTAGTTTACAGGTCCTCTGATAAATTTTTGTCCATCCAGACCTCCAATTTCCCAAATGTAAAGCAATCATGACTTGTTTTTTACACTCAGTTATGCTTGACTGTACAAATCACATAATTTAGATAGTAAATAAAAAAGGAATCTCTAGATCACTGACTTCTCATGCAAGAAAAGTCACTGGATATGAGGCATGGCACTTGCAGTGATTAACAAATGCTCTAGGCAATTTGCATAGAAAAAAGAGGATTGGCATGTAAAATAGATAAAAGACATCAAAGTTAAATGGTCGTCTGTTAAACCATTCTAAATAAACTGCATTTATGTACACTGCTTTCTCTTAATTACAGGACTCCTTTGAGCTGTAAAATGTGGATTTTTTCTCAATTAGGGAGATGTGTTTTCTTTGGCAACAATCTGTCTCCAGCATTTTACTTAGTTGAAGAAAAGGTTTGTGACATAAGGGAATCATATGAATTATGATGGACATGTAAAAGTGAGTAAAGTGTGTGATGAGAAGGTATAGGTTATGCAATGGGGTAAAATATAATGCTGAAAAGATTATAAAAAAAGAGATTTAGTAGTAATTGAAAATCTGCACAAACCTCCTGAAGTTAGGAATTTTTTCTCTAAATCAAGTGTCATATAAAATATACCTCAAGAACAGGACGACCAATAATTTTTTATTTGTGTAGTCCTCAAATAAAAATCATATTGTGCCTACAAAGTACAAGTTTCATTGCTGGATGTTGACATCTTTAAACTGGACACTGAATTGTCCCTCTACTATTAATTTGCATAAATTAATATTTTATACTATTTTCTTTTTGCTGAGGCACACATTCTTTACTAAAACTATAAGAAAAATTAAATCTTAAAAACAAACAAACAAACAAACAAAAAAAAGCAACCAAAAACACTCCACCAAAACAAAGGCAAACTGTCAGTGAATTTCTCAGTGCCATGGAATGAAAGAGTTTTAAGGGCTCATGTAATTTAAGACATGTGTTTTCCATTTTTGATATCTGTGTACCTTGTACATTGCACTAGGTCTTCTAGGATGGTTGTCTGACCTCAGTCAGTTTTGCAAATACAATTGAATTTCTATCTAGTTAGTAGAAGAAGCATTAAAATTTGAGGAGGGAGGAAGTGTTTGTTCTTTATTTTGCCAGAGGGAAAAGGAGAACATCCAATTTAACATGAAGAACATATCAGCACAATGGATATTTTAAAATGAGCTTGTATAGAAATTGTTCATGATACAAAGCTTGGAAACTTCTCAGAGGTATTTTGTGAAATCATATAGGTGTACTCTAACTTTACACAGTATTCTCACCCATCCTAGACTTCTTTTTCCAGCTATCAGTCCTCCCATATGAAAGTTTCATTTTCCATTCGTGGAAGGAAAGGACCACAAGTCATTTGTGCCTGATGATCTTTACTTAATCAGTATGATGTCTATGTTAGTTATTTTTCTTTACTCTCACTGACTTATTTGTATTTTCACACTTAGAATCACAGAATCATAGAATCAGTCAGGGTTGGAAGGGACCACAAGGATCATCTAGTTCCAACTCCCCTGCTGTGGGCAGAGACACCTTACCTTAGATCAGGCTGGACAGAGCCTCACCCAGCCTGGCCTTAAACATCTCCAAGGATGGAGCCTCAACCACCACCCTTGGCAACGCATTCCAGGCTCTCACCACTCTCATGCTGAAGAATTTCCCCCCCACATCTCCCTACCTCCAGCTTTGCTCCATTCCACCTTGTCCTGTCTCACTACCTGATAGCCTAAAAAGTCCTTCCCCAGCTTTTTCGTAGGCTCCCTTCAGATACTGAAAGGCCACAAGAAAGTCACCTGGGAGCCTCCTCTTCTCCAGACTCCAACTCATTCAGGCTGTCCTCATAGGAGAGCTGCTCCAGCCTCTGATCATCCCAGTGGCCCTTCTCTGGACACACTCCAGCACATCCACATCCTTCTTGTAATAGAGGCTCCAAAACCGGATGCAGTACTCCAGATGGGGCCTCACCGGACTGGAGTAGAGGGTGAGAATCACCTCCCTCAACCTGCTGGCCACACTTCTCCTGATGCAGCCCAGGATCTGGTTGGCCCTCCAGGCTGCAAGTGCACACTGCTGGCTCATGTTGAGCTTCTCATCCACCAGCATTCCACTAATGGTGAGAAAAGAGCTTTCAATGGTCTGAGTTTAAATCATGAATCATAGAATCAACCAGGTTGGAAGAGACCTCCAAGATCATCCAGTCCAACCTATCACCCAGCCCTATCCAGTCAACTAGACCATTCTATCGCTGGTTGTCTGGGAGAAGAGACCAACCCCCACCTGGCTACAACCTCCCTTCAGGTAGTTGTAGACAGCAATGAGGTCACCCTTGAGTCTCCTCTTCTCCAGGCTGAACAGCCCCAGCTCCTTCTGCCTTTCTACTTTTCCCAAGTACTTTCTCGTGAACATTCTTCTTTCAGAAACAGTCTGTTTTGGGCTCATATTTTGAGACTAATCAGACTTGTACAAATTTCTGTATGTCTCTTAGAATGTGAGGCAATGTGAGAACACAGATTTTTTTTATTATCATATTTACTTACGGTTGTTACAAAATCTGCCTATATCCATGCATCCCTCTTGACTACAATCAAGGAAACCAAAGAACTAAACACAAGACACACAGGGCAGCATTACACAATGAGGAGAGTGTGCAGTTCATTTTAGAGAATTTTTAAGTGAAGTACTGCAGAGGATTACTCTTTTAATGAAAAGCATTGTCAGGTCCTCTTTTTAATTGTTCAAGTTCCTTTCACTTCAAGCATGTTCAGTTAGAAATTATAATGCAAAACTGCCATCAGTCTGAAGCTACGCTGAGAGCCCTGGCTAATACAGGTAATTATAGTCATTCACTAGCTGACTTCAGTGAAATTAGGAATATTTGCATCAGCTGCTGAGGAAGGAGAGCTACAAGTTACTTCATGCTGCAGGACTATTCTTTCTAGGGAGCTCTAGCTGGATGAATTCAGGAGGAAGAAATGCATTCAGAAATTTGCTAGCTGTCGCGGAGGGGAGAAATTAATTAATGTGAGAGGATATTTATAAAAATATATATATTTATTAAACTTCAATATTTTGAACTCTCACCACCCCCAACCACTAAACTTATAATATTTATTCTTA
>WAAF01007542.1:0-132759 GCA_013400475.1 Tricholaema leucomelas | reverse complement strand
ACTATGATACTACTATGATGATACTATGATAATTTCGTTCTATAATAACCTTCTTTGGAAACTAAAGTGCTTTTAAGATTAATTTTCCTCAAGATAATTCTTTATAACCTTAATATGTAAAAAATGTTACATTTTGGTAATGAGATTCAAATGCTACTAAACTCACTTTCTATTCATGTGGCTTTTACACTGCAATCACAAATTCACAGACTACCAAATAGTCATTTTCTACAGCCAGATGGAGTTGTCTCCAATGTACTTATTTAATGAATTTCACTGTTAATTAGAATAGTTTGCCAGTGGTGATCAATAAACCTTTTGGATATTTACAGAGCAAGCATTATGAAGAGCAGCCACAGTCTAAAAAGACAGATGAAGGGAAGAGAGTATAAGATTTTATTAGTGTAATTAGCAATGGTTGCATAACCTTCAAAAAAAACAAATGTTTCAAGTACTTAGTGATTTACTTTTCCCCCATGCCCCAGTAACTCCCCACCATTGTAAGCAAAGATCACCTTCAGCTAAAATCACTGTGAAAGCAATCTTTTGAATGTTACAAGGGAGATTCATAATAACTTATGGTTTGGGGGAGTTCAGATCCAAATCTAAGTCAGAAATATGCATAATCCCTATAGCTGCAGTAGGAAAAACTAAATACAAAAAGCTGCAGAAGTAATGTTATCAAAAATTTGACTGGGATTCAGATTTCATATTTTGTCCTGTTTCTATTTGATGAGGAAGGTTCCTCGGGAGGAACATTGAGGCAGTAGGTGTAAAAGGTGCCTGGAATACTGGGAAGTGTAAGAAGGATATGTACACGTTGGAGTTAATCCAGTGGAGAGCCATGAAGATGATCAGAATGATGAAGCCTATCCCACAAGGACAGTCGGGGAGAATGCAGGGGGAGGGTATAGGCTGGATGTTAGGAGGAACTTCTTCACAGAGAGAGTGATTTGCCATTGGAATGGGCTGCCCCAGGAGGTGGTGGAGTTGCTGTCCCTGGAGGTGTTAAAAAAATACTGGATGAGGCACTTAGTGCCATGGTCTAGTTGATTGGATAGGGCTAGATAATAGGTTGGACTGAATGATCTTGGTCTCTTCCAACCTTGTTGATTCTATGATTCTATGAATTGGGATCTGTAAGCCTGTAATAGGCTCTGGGGACACTTTATTGCAGCCTTCCAGTAACTGAAAAGTACAGTGAAGATGCGAAGGGACTTTTTACAAGGGCATGTAGTGATAGAGCAAGGAGTAGTGGACTTAAACTGAAAGAGGGCTGATTTAGATTAGATGCAAAGAAGAAGAAATGGAGTTTTCTCAAAATTACAGCAGGGCTTAAGGCACAGGACGTGTAATAAGCAGATCTGTTTTCACCCTTGCAGACAGGAAAGCTGCAGAAATACTAAACAGTGCAGAGGGAAGTCAATTATGCAATAGGATGTATTTTTCCCACTGGGAAACAATATGCTGATTCATAGAGCAAATGTTATGTTTTCATCCTGCCACTCAAAATAGTACACATAGAAGTTTCTTCTCATAAGCAGTTCATGAAGATTGAGTTACTCACAATAAGGGAAATCAGTACTCTTTAAGTTGTCACTCACACTTTAGAATCATGTCTTGATGTCCTCAATTAACAATCTGCAATTCTTAAATAAAGATAAGCAATTTAATCTTGTATGTTATTCCCAGATTTTCATATGTATTCTGATTGCTGCTTCCTGTAAATATTCTGCTTATAATTTCTGCACTTTGACCTGGTTGCTTATGTGGTATTTCATATGAAAATAAAGCATCTGCACTTACAACTGGATTAGAATCACAGAAGAAACAAATAACTTTGGAGAGCAGGAGGAAAAAAACTACCACTTATGTACTTTCTTCCTCTTCTCAATATCAACATGAAACTGCACTTTGAGAATGAGTTGCCTCTTACTTGAAGCTTGTGAATTCAGAAATGCAGCATAATAGTTTGCTCCCTCAATGCAGTAGGTTGCCCTAAGCCTATTCCTCTGCTAAGGAAAAAAAAAAAAAAGAAGGGAAAAAAAGGCAAAACCAAGAATCACATTAATTCTGAGAAATCAGCAGAGAATTAGACACAGCTCTTTTTGCAAATTAATTTCAAAGAGTCAACTCTTAACAAGATGAAAGAAAAAGGTCTTTAAAAGGGATTGAAAGAATAATTTATGAATAATCAATTATATGATTAGTCATAGAATCATAGAATGGTTTAGTTTGGAAGAGACCTCAAGGATCATCCAGCCCCAACCCCCTGCCATAGGCAGGGACACCTCCCACTAGAGCAGGCTGCTCAAGGCCTCATCCAGCCTGGCTTTAAGCGCCTCCAGGGAGGAAGCATCCACAACCTCCCTGGGCAACCCGTTCCAGTGTCTTACCACCCTCACTGTAAAGAACTTCCTCCTAACATCCAGTCTAAATCTCCCCTCCTCCAGCTTGAACCCATTACCCCTCATCCTGACATTACTAGACCTTATAAATAGTCCCTCCCCAGCCTTCCTGTAGGCTCCTTTCAGATACTGGAAAGCCAATTAAGAGCTAATGCAAACTATATAGAAAATAATGGCTTTAGGTTTTTATTATCAAATCTTTTATTTGGTTTCACTGAAGTCACATCAAACTTGGATTCCATTCCAAGTTGCATACTGTGAGTTTCATACTGAGTACAATGCGCAAGCCTGCAAAGGTCCTTTCAGTTACCACAGATGGTGTAGCTGGCACATGAGCTGTGCTGGACACCTTTTAGCTCCCAATGAAGGAGAAGCAAAATAAAGTTTAAATCAGCTTTAGCTTTGTTTGCTCACAGAACAGAGATTTTATTTCCCAAGCACTGTTTCTAGAAAGCTATTTCATTCTTCACAGCAGATAAATATCCATCTGAGCATTTATTTTTTATCTTCCTGCAAACATCAGTGTCCTGATGTTCAGCCCAAAGGGAGTGCAATGTGTCTTTTATCACTGGGGTAATAATCAAATTTCTAGTTATTTCTAACACACACTTTAAATTCAAGTAATTATGATTAGTATTGTAATAATCTTCTTAGACTGAAAAAAATATATTTATTTGCAGTTCTAGCATTCCACACATTTTGAGATCAGCCTCAGCATCCGTGGCAGAAGTCCAAAATTGTACAATCTGTACCACCCTAATAGCTACTGTCCTCTATACCTCAAAAATTTAGCAGCACTTGCTAAGTATTACAGCGTTATACTGATGAAGGGGAAAGTATAAAATCAAAGGATACTGGTAAAGGGCCCCTTAAGTTTCACTAATACAGGGTCCCACAGACCAGATATCATTCTTGATCAAGGTGTAAGAGTTGCTGTCTACAACTACCTGAAGGGAGGTTGTAGCCAGGTGGGGGTTGGTCTCTTCTTCTAGGCAACCAGCAATAGAACAAGGGGACACAGTCTCAAGTTGTGCTGGCGGAAGTATAGGCTGGATGTTAGGAGGAAGTTCTTCCCAGAGGGAGTGATTTGCCATTGGAATGGGCTGCCCAGGGAGGTGGTGGAGTCGCTGTCCTTGGAGGTGTTTAAGAAAAGGCTGGATGAGGCATGTAGTGCCATGGTCTAGATGAGTGGATAGGGCTGGGTGCTAGGTTGGACTGGATGATCCTGGAGGTCTCTTCCAACCTGGTTGATTCTATGATTTTATTTGTAGCAATTAGTTGAACAGTTGTAAGACGTAACCTTGAAAAGTCAAGGTTTACATTCTTTTTGAATAAAGAAAGCAGGATAGACATAAAGAGGGGCCAAGACATCCCAACTACAAACTAATGAAGCAATTAAAGGAAGCCAGCTGTGAACCTGGACCAAAGGTGGAAAGTACACTGTGAAGAAGACTGCTGGCCTTCATCCCAGAAAACATAAAAGACCACCGAGAGAGTGGAATCAAGGTAGAGAATGGGAGGACACCTGTGTTAATGAGATCCAAGAAATATATACTACACCTATTCTAAGAAATAATTGTAATAACCCTACCTCTTATCATGAATATGTATGCTTTTGTAACATAAATTATAGCTTGTGCCAGTGTAGAGAGAGTGTGCAGGTTTGGTGGAGAGATTCCCCCCTGGCACCCAATGCTGTAATACACCTACGGGTGTGGGGTTCTTTTCTGCAGGTCAATAGCTGCATGTGAGGGGGGTAGGGCACATACAGCATTAATGATTCAAAATTATTAGCTTTGTTACTTCAGCAACTGCAGTTTCATTTATCATACATGCCACCACAATCATCTTTCATTATGTAAAAGTACCTTGATTAAGTTTTCTAAATTGAAATAGTAAGTTTTGGAAATAACAATAGTCCCTCAGAAGCCAGACATTATTTTAAAAGGGCATGCAAAACATAGATTTGAAAGAGATTGTTCTGAGTAAATGAACAGAAATTAACAACAAATACTGTAGCTGTTAAGATGTGAGAGCACGAGATTTTTTTTTAAACAATCTTATTCTAATAAGAATTATTAGGAATAGTAACAAAGAAGGTAACTGTTCCTGTTTGCTATTATTTAGTCTCAATTTGCAAGTATTATTTTGCCAACAAATAAAAGAAAGTAGCTTTCTCCTTCATACTTCATGCTTTTGAAAGACATAATTTCCTAGACCTTCTGAAGTTGGTACTATAATTACTTCAATTTCCTCAACTCAGATTGTCTTTAATCTCTGGAATGAAATTTAATTATCATTAATAGTGTTTTCAAATTTACATAATTCCTTTTCAATCCTAAATAATCAGGCATAGCCATTTCCTTCTAAGTAATCTGTAATGGCTTCTGAAGTATTCTTCTTTTAGCCAAAAGTCTCAATTAATATCTTTAGTGTTAGTATATCTAACCCCTACTGCTGCAAGATCACAAACCCACTGTATCAAAATGGTAACAGTTCCATGCTCATTTAGAAGTTAACTTCTTGAAACTGGGATTTTGCCTTGCCAAATTCTTAAACAAGATGTGTAGCAAGCAAGTATCAGATACCAAGCACTGTGAATTTTCAGGATAGTTTCATACCACATAAAGGAAATTAAGAACAATAACATATTTCCTACTTCTCAAATCTAATTTACTTTCTTCGAGATGTTATTACCACACAACTGAATTTTTCATGTTCTACAACCTTTGCTGTATCCTGATATAACCTAAGATTCACATACTATCATTGTACATTGTCCCTATAAGACTGTGATGGTTTGGGTGTTACCTGCCCCCCCCCCACTTAAGAAAATCACCCAGACTAGACTCAGCCAATCTGGAAATTGAAGAATGAAGCTATATTTACAGCTTAGCACAATATCTAAGCAGATATTTACAATTTATATAGCTCTATACAGAAATATACAAGTTAAAAAGTAATACAGAAACACAACAGCCCTCCCAGAAACCAGGGTCCCCAGGAGGGGCTCCCAACCACCCTTCCACCTTCTTACCACCCCTCTACCATACCCCAGACTTTGCCTTATGTTCAAGGTGAGTTTGGAGAGTCAGGCAGAGGGGTTAGGATGCAGATGGATTAGTTAGGCAGCAAGTTAGAGAGAGAGAAAAGTGCAGCCCAAGGCCAGAGAGCAATCTCTGTTATCTGTGTTTATGTTCTTGTTTTTATACATCTCAGCAAGCCTATGAGTGAAGTAGACATCATCATTGTTTCCTTTTCACAGCCTATCTTCTAATTCTTCTCACCAAATTATCCCAGCTAGGCTCGAACTAGCACAAAGACCTTTGTGGACAGCAGTTTATCCTCAGAACCACTTTCATTTCTTCTTATGATTTGATCTAAAAGTTACATACTCTTCACTAGGTTATGTGTGGAATATGTTTTGGGGTATATTTTAGGAAATGTAGCCTCTCAGAACACCGTTGTGGCTTACAATCATCAATTACCACTGGGAAAGCAGTAAATAATTTTCTGGAAGAGGTGTAAATTCCCCAGTCATCATATTGATTCATTATCTTATTTGCATATTTATATTTCTAATAATTGCTAGTTCCTCTGATCATGTCAGCCTTGTAAGTACTGCCATTGTAGGTTCTCTAGTTCCCTTTGACATGTTGTTCAATAACAATGGCCTCTGACTTGTGTTAATTATGACTTTTGATCTGATTACATGGAACTTTAGAAAGTGTGTTTTCAGACCTCCGTGTCTCACAGTTCACAAATATCAAGGAATTGAGTGCACCCTCAGCAAGCTTGCAGATGACACCAAGCTGTGTGGCACAGTCAACTTGCTAGAGGGCAGGGATGCCATCCAGAGGGACCTGGGTAGGCTGGAGAGGTGGACCCAGGCCAGCCTCAAGAAATTCAACAAGGCAAAGTGTAAGGTTCTGCATCTGATTTGGTGCAATCCTAAGCACAAATATAGACTGGGTAGTGAATGGTTGGAGAGCAGCCCTGAGGAAAAGGCCCTGGGGGTCTGGGTTGATGAGAAGCTCAACATGAGCTGGCAGTGTGCACATGCAGCCCAGAAAGCTAACCCTGTCCTGGGCTGCATCAAGAGAAGTGTGGCCAGCAGGGCAAGGAAGGTGATTCTCCCCCTTTAGTCTGCTCTTCTCAGACCCCACCTGGAGTACTGTGCATGGTTCTGGAGCCCCCAATACAAGGACATGGAACTGTTAGAGCGAATCCAGAGGAGGGCCACAAAGATGCTCAGAGGGCTGGAGCACCTCTGCTATGAGGACAGGCTGAGAGAGTTGGGGTCTTCAGCCTAGAGAAGACTTCAAGGAGACCTTATAGTGGCCTTCCAGTATCTAAAGGAGGCCTACAGGAAGGCTGGGGAAGGACTATTTACAAAGTCTTGTAATGACAGGATGAGGGGTAATGGGTTTAAACTGGAAGAGGGGAGATTCAAACTAGATGTTAGGAAGTTCTTTACAGTGAGGGTGGTGAAACACTGGAACGGGTTTCCAAGGGATGTTGTGGATGCTCCCTCTCTGGAGGTGTTCAAGGCCAGGTTGGATGAGGCCTTGGGCGACCTGTTCTAGTGAGAGGTGTCCCTGCCTATGGCATGAGGTTGGAACTGAATGATCTTTGAGGTCCTTTCCAACCTAAACCTATGATTCTGTGCATGATCTTCTAGTCAAGATCTCAGAAAATCTTATGAAAGTCAGGTTAATATTCTAAACCAACTACATAAAATGAAAATGATGGTCTTGTTTTGTAATGGTCTCTAAAGTAGTTTTTACTTAATCCGATTTTACCTCTATGACCAAACTAATCTTTTAGTTTTTTTCCCACATTTCTTCACAAAACTCACAGTAACTCTGAAGAGATTTATTCAAATAACTCTATCTGTGATTAGTGTAAACCAACAGCAACTCTGTATGCATCAGGTCTTCAGTTTTATTTTTAACATCATTTTAGCTTTCTTAAGAGTCTCTCTTGCAACAACAAGCTTTGGTATTGTTGTATGTATTCTATCTGAGGAGAGGTAAGTGTCATAGAATGGCTTAGGTTGGAAGGGACCTTAGAGATCATCTACTCCAATCTCTCTGCCACAGGCAGGGATGCCTTTCAACCAGACTCAGCTGCTTAAGGCTTCATCCAACCTGGCCTTGAACACCCCCAGGGAGGAGACATCCACAACCTCCCTAGGCAACCTACTCCAGAATCTCACCACCCTCATACTGAAGGACTTCTTCCTAAGATCCACTCTGAACCTACTCTTCCCTCAGCTTCAAATCATTCCCTCTTGTCCTGTTGCTAGACACCCTTATGAAAAGTCCCTCTTGAGCCTTCCTTTAGGTTCCCATTAGGTATTGGAAGACAGCTTTGAGGTCCCCATGACTCTTCTTTGCTCTAGAATGAACAACCCCAGCTCCCTCAGTCTATCTTTATAGCAGAGGTATTCCAGCCCTTGGATCATTCTTATGACTTGCCTCTGGACTCGCTCAAACCTCTCTGTGTACTTCTTATGATGAGGACACCAGAACATAGTTACTGCCTGTAAGATGTGTCTTATCTCTATTAGGATTCTTCAATAGATGGTGAATGTGACTCAATGTGTTCTCCTCAGTTTCTTTCTTTTGTTCCTACTTTAGTCTTTCTGAAACTTTTATCAGATACAAGGAAGTCCCAGTACAAAAGTTTTTATAGTAACATCACTGAGTAACTGTGAACAAACTGAGTGCCATCTGCAGCCTCATAGTTTAGCTACAGCTGGACTGGCAATGCCTTTGACTTAGCATATGCTGTCACTTTCACAGAAAAGCTGTTCTCTATGTGGTGTGTCCAACAGAAGGGCCTGTTGCTTTGGCTATGCTACAGTCACTGCTAGGGATTAAAACTTGATCAGTGCATGAAGTCTTTAGGACTTTAAGTATCTTGAAGTGAGGAACATTATTGATTTATTTATTTTCCTGACATTCCTAACACATGCTGGTTTCACACGAAAAGTACTATTTTAGTAGTGAGTAGAATAATAATCTTCTGACCTTTCTCCCATGTCAAATGACAGCCTGTGACCCAAAATGTTAGGGAGGTTAACCTGAGCTGCTACCACTGAAGCACGAGTGGATATTAGGATCAAAATAAAACCTTCTTTCTTTATGCTCTATGTGGCTTGTCTTGATTTTTGGCTTTCAGATTTGTTCCAAAGGACTGTGGAGAGACTTAATACTTTGTCTAATGCCCCTTCTTACATTCCCCTTGGTGTTGGGTTTGCTGTTTTGTGGTTTGTTGCTGTTGATTTGGGGTTTTTTCTTGCTATGTTCTTTGCCTGTCACCAGCAAGCAGAGAATCTTATTTATGTTAAGCATAGATAAGGTTATTTGAATATTGAAACTCAATCAAATTTATGTTAATCTGCTGCTTGAGCTTCTAAATGTTATGGTCAGGATTTTTTTTTTCTATTGTTGAAGACAAAAAAAGTAGAAATTAAGTGATCAGATGAAAATTTCTACAGTGTATGAGATGCTTCAGCAGCACAACTAGCTCTATTACCTACATCCTCTTTCAGGCAGATTAGAAGGGGCCTACACATTCTTAATAGCACAACCACATGTCATGGCCACAGTCTAATTCAGCAAGTTCCTAATTTGTCATAACATGCTGCTGGAATAATAACAGAATATACCCTTTGTGATCAAAGGGATAGGGATCACTGTGCTGGCTCAGAATTAATTTAAAAGAACTAGCAGAAGTGCTAGATATGTGAAAAATACATGCCCTGCCCTTGTTGTGGTGTGAAATACTGACTCATTGCAACAACTGGCTTGCTAGTGGTAAATTTGAGATGCCTCTGACAATCCAACTGAATACTGAGATTTTTTTTTTTTCCCTTTTAAACAGAAATTTCTTTCGTGACTTAGGGGCAATTCATGTGATACTACTCAGATTCATGAATTGTATGAAATTGCCCTGTAAGTTCAGCAAGGTCATCAGGGTGATTGCTATTTGAGGAGATGCCGTGCAGAAGATTGTTCAGTCTTCCATTTATTCCTGTTCATGTCTTTTTCCAACCAGTTTTAACAATCCAACTTAGGTGTCTATCTATGTCCTAATAAACTGGAGGCGGTGAAGCCTGTCAAAACAGACTCTGATATCTTTTTAAAAGAGTGGAGGGAAATGGAGGTAAATTTTGTTGTTGCTTATACCAGAGTAGTTTTTTGGTTTGGATTGTCATTGCTGACTCATGTACTTCATGTCTGCAGAAGACAAAACAGGTAGTTCTGTCACTGTCAAGACAAGCCTGGGAGCTCTAGGTCACTATGGTTGTTCCTCTGAAAACCAGAGAAGAAGCTATTGCTCAGCTGAAGAGACCTGGCTCAGATATTAATAAAGGAAAAGGTGTAGAGTCTTTTAGATGTCATAATTTTTTCTGTTCTGCCTTTCAGTGTCCCAGTGTGTAATAGGAATTTCTCATGGGTGCTTACTGTAAAGTAGGTAAAGCCTGTGGAAGCAATGGCAGCCAGGCAGCTCTAGTAGGGAAGAAATTTGTGCACATCTGGGCATAGGAGTTTATGTAGTGAGTGTGCAAACTTCAGTTACCACAAAAATAAGCTATGCTTGTAGTGTCTGTCAGATTTGCTATAGCTGCAGAGACTATTTAATTATCCAGTATAGAAAGGGTTGTGTAGCGCTGCCAAAAGTCATTTCAAAGTAAGTAGTATGCACTCTACTGTGATGCTCATGACCATTTCTTTGCTAGTGTCTAACCTCTACAGATAAGCCTAGAATTAACAGAATTGTAGAAAAAAATACTTTTGAGACAACTTCATTCCAGAATCAAATAATGAAATACAGGCACTGACCAGGAAGTCAAGGGAAACACTACTTAGTGATGAAAACTGCATGCAATTTCTATCTTTGCTAATGAATGAAATCATAAACAGTTCTCTCCTTCGAATCGCAGCATGAGGTATAAATAATTCTGGATGGTGCTCCTAAAATTAACACAGTAGTCTGCAATATTTTATGGAGATAGTAAAAATTAAGGCAGTATTATATGTGATGCATATCAATCCATCAGCATCTAACTGTGATGTGATTGTGTGCACTTGATGACAGCCTTTCCTACTGGATTGTGCTGATCAAGAGAAGACAGTGATTTTCAGCCCTACAGCAGAGGATGTATTTGTGCTGTATGAATATTATACAAGCTATCCACTTTATACTGAGAATTGTAAAAATGTGGACTTTCAGCAAATAATGCAGGTACAAATCTTTCCAACAAGGGCAAGAAATTTGATTTGCTTGCTGTACTGGATTTTTCAAATGTTAAAAGGTGGTAAATGTAAATTGTGCTCTGTATTTTTTATTTGATTCCAGTGCGTGCTTATTATTTAATAAAATTTTCTTTATAGGCATGCTGCATATTTTATTACTGCAGACTGGGAGCATATACTATGTTTTGCAGTTCAAGTATCATAGACACTTAATTTTAGATGAAGCAAGTAAATCCAGAAGTAAATATGGTCGTACTGTATTTGTTACACAGTACCTTAACAAACTCTTTTGTCTTAGCCCTTAAAAATGGTTTCTGCTTTGATATATTGGCCTGTGGTAACCAATACCAATTATGTCAAAGGACAGCAAATGGAGAGGAAAATAGATGTCAACATCACAGTACCACAGTATCACCAAGGTTGGAAGAGACCTCACAGATCATCAAGTCCAACCCTTTACCACAGAGCTCAAGGCTAGACCATGGCACCAAGTGCCACATGCTGCATGCATCAACATTGCTGCCTAATGTGTGTTCATATAGAGGTATATAGCACTAATGCAGGCAAATAAAGACTGTGAGATAGGTAGCAAAGTCCATGGACAACAGCCAAATTAAAATTAAGCAAGAAAGAATCATCAGTTTAGGAAAACAAAACATTCCTCAAGATAGTATAGCAGGCAGATCAGGGCAGGGGAGACATTAGAGCACAAGGGACAAGGTCTGCTAAGAGTCTTGATAGCAAGTGTAATAATGGGGCTATGAATTTTCTTGTTTCAGAAGAACTTCAGGTTAAGTCCTAAGTACCTCATCAAATCATTATGCACAAAAAAAAAATATCTCTAGCCAAATATCAAAGTGTCTGAATAATTTTACTTCCACTTCTGAGAATGCAGGAGCTTACACTTAGATACCTGCCCTTGCACCCTGAGGCTTTAGCTCTGCATCTTTGATGAGTGGAGTTCAAAAGCATGGTTAAATCCCTCTGTCTGAATTTCCTTATTTTTTATAATTTTATGAATTCCATTAAAATACAGAGAAAAGTCTAGTTAATAAGAGAATAAATGTTTTAATTTGAAACATCGTTTTAAAAAAGGAAGGTGAGGAGTGAGCTGGTTTGCTACAGGGTAAATCCTTCTGGGTACAGGACTGCTTGTCATGGGGAAGACTTCAAGTGGGAGATATTTATTGCACAAGTAAGTAGTCTTTATTGTGTGAGTAGATGTGAAGAGTGTGAGAGCCTGCAGAGTAGTTGAATGCTGAAGTG
The DNA here is from genome assembly GCA_013400475.1 of Tricholaema leucomelas. Classification (NCBI taxonomy): domain Eukaryota; kingdom Metazoa; phylum Chordata; class Aves; order Piciformes; family Lybiidae; genus Tricholaema lacrymosa; species Tricholaema leucomelas. Next base: position 120,818 of record WAAF01007542.1, on the reverse strand, counting down.
CTCTGTATTCCCTCCAACTTTCTTGCTTTCCAATCACTGCCTGGAGCCACTTGAGCCAAAATGTAAATCAAAGCAACCTAAGCTTGCTTTACATTCCTATGTGACCCAGAGAGGCAATCAGACTGTACTGCAATAGATGAATCCATGACTACTTCCTACTTTGTTTCAGTCAAGCACAGCTCTCAAGAAATAAAGCACCTCCAACACAATAACTTGTAATGGCATTCTGCCTGGGGATTTACCTCAGCTGTCACTTAGGTAGCTTGAGGAATGTGTATGGGCTGTATATATTTATATAACACGCTTTGTAAAAGAAAATCTCTGAAGAGGAATTGTCAAAGTATAAGTAGACTGCTACTGTGTTGAAACACTTTTATAAATTCTGCTCTGTTCCAGTGGAGGGCTATCATGAAGGATAAAGTGAGGTGTTTTGTCTCCAAGATAGATGTCAAAGTAGAAGGTGCCCTTTTGAAAATGTGCCACAAGTACCCCATAAAGCTGGATTCTTGAAAGCATTTGACCTCAGCTCCATGCTAATGCTATTTAAATTAATGGGAACAGGACCAGGCCAACACTGAACTCTTCTGAAGGGTTATTCACCTCCACATTCCTAGCTTCTAGCCTTGTGCTACAGAGAGAAGTCTTAAGAAGAGTATTAGTCAGCTCTTAGTTCTGATATATCCTGAGTTCCTTTTAGAGCTGTAATAATAGGTAACTGTAATTCACTCTGAACTCGAATGTTGTTCATAAACCATTTAAGCAGTGCTCTAGCCATTTCTGAACTCTGTGAATTATAACCTTTCTTCAGTTAGCAGCTAGGTTTTAAATTCTGTTTTGTGGGATTTTATTTTAGTAGGGTTTAAACAGATATATTTTTTTTCTTTTTACTAACTCAATATAGAAAAAGTACCCAAATTCAAAGTTCTCATCTGCTATTCAAGGCAGGATTGGACGTTGCACTTGGTGCCATGGTCTAGCCTTGAGCTCTGTGGTAACAGGTTGGACTTGATGATCTATGGGGTCTCTTCCAACCTTGGTAATACTGTGATAAATGTCTGCATTTTTTTGTTGTTTTCTTTTTTTTCCCCTTCTTCTTGTCATGGAAGTTGAAAGAGGGAACAAAGTACTGTGGTAGCAATATTTCATTTTTAAGAGGAGAGAACAAGGAAGAATAAGAAGACATAGTTTGTAAAACCTTATGACAATATTCAGGTCTTGCAAATGAGCAGCAGAGTACCTTTTGTTCTTGAAGGCCAACTGGCTCTTTCCTAATCCTTCATGATTCTCTAATGGGATTACTTGTAAATGATATAAGGGCCAGCTCTTACTGGGTTTTGACCAGGTTCCTATATTGTTGTTTCTTTGAATTCCAGTTCCTTTAACTGATCAGCTAGCAGATTGTAAGGAGGTATTAAACAAGAAAATCCTTTTGTCACTGTGATCACTCTAAGGTAGGTTGAGTGGTGGAGGGACTCAACTACTAATCAGCCTACTTTAGTATCTCATCAGCAAGGTGAAACTTGTTTCAGTGTTCCCCTTATTTTTCCTACTCTAGTGCTCACCGACTCACACTCTACCACACACATTCTGTCCCTCTCTTTCTGATCTCTGCCTCCCACAGTGCTGTAAAAATCATAAATGCAGCAAAAGAGTTTAGCTGCCTAATTATGATTCTGTTCCTTTGCACATTCGTCTTCTAAGACTCAGTGGTTTTCTTTCTCCTTTGGCCCAGGTACCCTTTATAAAACCGTGAAAGCTTCAAAGTGAGTTTTATAGCAAATATCTTGGATAAGGACAGTTTGTCTCTCAGTTTAAATAAATTATACTTCTAACTTTACAATATTGCCATTTGTTTTTCATGCATAAGATGGTATGCTTTGTGAAGGAGAAAAGTGCAGCTTTTGCTTACTTAGTATGTATTTAATCTCCTAGTAATCACAGTAATCCACAGTAAATTCTGGTGGATCACATCATATTTAGATTCACTTTTTCCCATTTTTCTGATGTTTGAGTTAGAAATGCATTGCTTTGCCTTTTGCACTGTCATTTTCAACCATCTGGTGATCTTGTCAGGACTTTTGAGTTACAAGCATTGTCTCTTAAGGAATATACACTTGTATTGTGTTCTGAAATGCTATCATCACTTATTAGGAAATACAAAAATAATGTCATCAAATAAAGTTCTTTGGCAGGGCCCAGTCGCACAAATGTGACCAGGTGAGCAAATCTTGAATGAGAATCTGCTATGATCAGAGTCTATGCAAACTTAGTAAAAAGGTCAGAGTCTTGCAGCCAGTTTATAAAATTCAGTCACTGAGTTTATTTTAAATCATTCAAGGAAAAGGCATAAAACTACAATTAAACACAAACATCAACAACAAACAAACTACTCAGAAATTTGAGGGGAGATTTTGCATTATCTACTGTCAGATCTTTCTACAGGAAAGCTGTAGAAGCTTTCAAACAGATTGGATTGTCATAATCTGATTAAAGGTACCACGAATGGTGCATTTCAAGGAGACTCTCAAATCAGTGTCACCTTAACTGCCATGATGTACTTAGAAATTGAGCTCCAGGAGGATGCATGACTCAAACTGCGTACTCAAGATGAATGCAGTCCAGAGCAGACCCTCAGCCTACACAGCAAGGCTTGCACGTTAGGTTTCTTTAATAAATTTAGGAAGAAACCTGTAAAATTTTACATATTAGTAGAGAAGATAACATCCAGTTGGCAGCCAGTCACTAGCAGTGTCCCCCAAGGACCACTGCTGGGCCCAGTCCTGTTCAGTATCTTTATTTATCATCTGAAGGAGGGCATTGAGTCCAGCATCAGGAAGTATGCAGATGACACCAAGCTAGGAGCAGGTGTCAATCTGTTGGAGGGTAGAAGAGCCCTGCAGAGGGACTTTGACAGGCTGGATGGGTGGGCAGAGGCCAATGGGATGAGATTTATCAAGGCTAAATGCAGGGCTCTACACATTGACCACAAGAACCTCAAGCAGCACTACAGGCTGGGGACAGAGTGGCTGGAGAGCAGCCAGGAAGAAAGAGACCTGGGGGTATTGGTAGATAGTAGGCTGAAGATGAGCCAGTAGTGTGGCTAGGAGAGCCAGTGGTATCCTGGCCTGTATCAGGAACATTGTGGCCAGTAGGACAAGGGAGGTTATTCTTCTCCTGTTCTCAACACTGGTCAGGCCACACCTTGAGGACTGGGTCCAGTTCTGGGCTCCTCAATTCAAGAAAGATGTTGAGATACTGGAACATGTCCAGAGAAGGGTGAGGAAGCTGGTGAGAGGCCTGGAACACAAACCTTATGAGGAGAGGCTGAGGGAGCTGGGGATGTTTAGCCTGGGGGAGAGGAGGCTCAGGGCTGCCCTCATTGTTGTCTACAACTACCTGAAGGGAGATTGTAGCCAGGTGGGTCTCTTCTGCCAAGCAACCAGCACAGAACAAGGGGACACAGTTCCAAGTTGTGCCGGGGGAGGTATAGGCTGGATGTTAGGAGGAAGTTCTTCACAGAGAGAGTGATTGGCATTGGAATGGGCTGCCCAGGGAGGTGGTGGAGTCACTGACCCTGGAGGTGTTCAAGAAAAGCCTGGATGAGGCACTTAGTGCCATGGTCTAGTTGATTGGATAGGGTTGAGTAATAGTTTGGACTGGATGATCTTGGAGGTCTTTACCAATCTGTTTGATTCTATGATTCCATGATTGTATCTGGGAAAGAACAACCCCATGTACCAGTATAGGTCAGTGACTGACCTATTGGAAAGCAGTGCAGAATAGAGTGACTTGGGGTTCCTGGTGTGTAGAAGGATGAGCATGAGCCAGCAACGTGCTCTTGTTGCCAAGAAGGTCAGTGGTATCCTGGGGTGTATTAGAAGAGGAGTGGTTAGTATGTGAAGAGAGGTTCACCTCCCCCTCTAGGCTGCCCTGGTGAGGCCACGCTGGAACACTGCATCCAGTTCTGGGCCCCTCAGTTCAAGAAAGACCTTGGGGAACTGCTTGAAAGAGTCCAGCACAGAGCCACAAAGAATCTGAAGGGAGCGGAGCATCTCCTTATGAGGAAAGGTTGAGGCAGCTGGGTTTCTAGCTTGGAGAGGAGGAAACTGAAAGATGACCTCATTCATGTTTATAAAGATGTGAAGGGTAAGTGTCAGGAGGATGGAGCCAGGCTCTTCTCAGTGATACCAATGACAGGACAAGGAGCAGTGGGTGCAAGCTGGAGCATAGGAGTCACCACATGAACATAAGGCAAAATCTTTTCACTGTAAGGGTGACAAAACACTGGAACAGGCTGCCCAGAGAGGTTGTGGAGTTTCCTTCTCTGGAGACATTCAAAATCCACCTGGAGGTATTTCTGTGCAACCTACTCTAGGTGATCCCTGCTCTGGCAGGAATGTTAGACTAGATGATTTTTTGAGGTCCCTTCTAACCCCTAACGTTCTGTGATTCTGCTTTTTATGACTCTTTAGCTGCAGTACAGAAGAGCCTGACAAGTAAAGGGAGCTCTATGTTAAAAAATACATTATCAGAGGCATCAGTAGGTCTCAAATGAACAAACTTTTGGGGATATTCATTGAAGTTCATAGTACTGTGTAGTGAGTACTGAACGGATCATTGCCAATAGGAAAAGGAGAAGGTTAGTATAATGCTGCTCTAAAACTGAAGTACTGTGCAATGACATGAAGACAGAAAATGTATTTTCAAAGAATATATTGGTACAGTCCCTATGCAATAGTATGATCAAGACTGGGATGGAATACAGGTGAGAAGTACATTGCTTGAAGGCATACATCCAAGTGCAGTTGTTTAAATTACACCATCAAGCCAAGTCCAGGGCAATACACTGGAACTGTTTTGAATACTTACATAAAGAGGAGTGTGGCCAGCAGATCAGGAGAGGTGATTCTTCCCCTTTATTCTCTTCTTGTAAGACCATACCTCAAATACTGAGTTCAGTAATCAGATCAAAAGTCATATTTAGCACAAGTCAGAGGCCATCATTATTGAACAACATGTCAAAGGGAACTAGAGTACCTACAATGGTAGTAGCTACTTGGCTGACATGATCAGAGGAACTAGCAATTATTATAAATATAAATACATAAATAAGATAAGAAAACAAATCTATATGATGCCTGGGGAACTTATATCAGACTGCCAGGAGGCTCCCGACCCAAACCTCCTCCCCCCTTCCCCCTCTTTCCCTCCCATCAGAAATAACCAGATAATCCTGGTATATCTCATGATAACTCTGGTGAGATCTGAGGTGATATTTCAAAAAGATGACAAGAAGGTTATGGGAAAAAGGGTTAGGTCAGATTAAAGAGGTGAGGTAGATGCCACCACACAGACTGACAGAGAGAACTGACTGAGAAGTGTGTGAGGAGTGTCTTATCTTGTATTTTGACTACTTGCTTCTCTCAGCAGAAGATTGAGTGATGTGGGTCACTGTTTTCTCCTCACTGCCATGCATTTAATTTCTCTCAGTAAAATATTCCAATTAACCTCAAACCAGCACAGTCTCTTCCAGAAAATTGTTTACTGCTTTCCCAGTGGTAATTGATGACTGGAAACCACAGTGGTGTTCTCAGAGGCTACATTTCCTAAAGTATAGCCCAAAATATATTCCCAACATAACCTAGAGAAGAGTATGTAACATTTAGTTCAAATCATAAGAAGAAGGGAAAGTAGTTCTGAGGATAAGCTGCTGTCCACAAAGGTCTTATAGGAACAATGTACAATCATGTGAATCTTAGGGTATATCAAGATAAAGTAAAAATTGTAGAACATTAAAAATTGAGTTGTGTAGTAATGACCTCTTGGAGAAAGTAAACATTTCAGAAGTAGGAAATAGATTCTTGTTCTTAATTTCAAGGATGAGGTCTTGAGCTGCTGAGTCTAGTTGAGAGCCATTGCTTCCTGTGGTGGGGAGTTTGGAGTAAATGGTTTCTAAGGTTCCTTTCAACCTAGCCATTCTGTGATTTTATGATTCCATGACTTACTATAGACTTTACATTCTTAACTATTTAACTACGGAACACAAAAAACATCCAGAGGCTTTATCCAACTACAGTGACACAAAGCAAACTTCTGCTAGTCAAAATATTTGCAAATACTTCTGAAACGCAACTAAAAAACATATTGTATAGCTCTAAATTCACTGAGTTAAAAACTAAACCAGAAAAAAGCATACACTTAGCACAACAGCCCACTGCCCTGCTCCCAGTAAGCATGGTTTGCTGGCAGAAGAAATAGCACAGAATTATTGAGTGATACAGACTTGCTTACCCCAGAAACAAAGCCAGAAAGTTGAATGGATGCATTTCTGTAATACTTAGTACATATACTGACTGCTCCTGCTTTCTTGTACTCCACAACACTTTGTCAGTTGCAGCACAGGCTCCAAATTTTCACCCAAGGTTTCTACTATAATGGTAGGAGAAGCGATTCAGTTATGGAGTCTTCCTTGCCTGAAGCATGGCAATATTACTGGAATCACCATTTGTCTCGGGGAAATCCAATGGTACTAGAAGGAACCTAGTGAGCCACAGAACATGCTTAGTGTATGAGAAGTTGCAGTCAGTATTTTCCCATGATTAATGCTGGCAAATAACAGTGCTGGGTCTCTATTCTCTCTGGTGTATTTCTGTTTCAATATACATATCAATATTAATCTCCCTTGCGGAGTTACTGTCATATCTAATGAGCAAACACATGCTGTGTGACGTGTCTTTTTATGCCCTTGATTTTTACATTATCTCTAATTAATTCAGATCACTAATAATATATTTTTTAAGTGTTCATGATTAAAAAGTCATATGCTGTAAGACTGCACAGTTAATATAATGCACAAATTCACAGACCATGTATCTGTTTCTGTTTGCCTGTCATAAAAGAGCTGCCCAATTTTTCCCTTCAATTTTTCGTTTAGAAAAACCCTCAAAAACTAAATAATGAAGCTTCACAAGATACAATTACAGTATTAAAATGAATGCAAATACAGCCTAGCTATTTAACTCCTGCCAGAGCATTTCATTTGTAGTACAAAGTTGGTTCTGCCTACATGCATCCTGAAAATGTTATCTTCTCCAAGACATTAAAGTTTTAAACCAGTCAAGCACATTAATGGTACTTGGTAATAACAATTTCATGCAAAAGCCCTTTAAATTAAAATCCACAGTATTTTTAAACTCAAAAGATTGTTCACAATCTCAAATTTATTTCAGCAGTTTCTTTCCTTCTCATAATTCAAATTTCATATTAAATCTTGACTGAATTGCATGCCATTTCTGTCAGCCACCACAAGTCACCAGTTTTTAAAGGAAGCTATTAAAGCACCAAAGAGAACAATGCCATTTGAAACAGAGAATACATAGACCAATCCTGGATTCACTGCTCATAGCTGCATTTGCAAGTAATACGGCCTAGTAGGAGAAGCCTTACAAGACAAAACAGTGGTGCACAGAACTGCATACCCATATTACATCCATTTTGACAGCCTTCTCAAAGCAGCTGCTTCTAATTGGCTGCTCGGGCACAAGCAGGAGCAGATCCTTAGGTTCCCTAGTAAGCCTTTTCAGCTGCTGTTGAGTGGGAAGTATGTACTTCATCACATCCATCCTACAAGAATAACTGGTGGATCCTGTGCAAACTGTATGGAATGGAGGGCTTGTGAACTACCCAGCCAAATTCTGCTAAGACATTGTGCAATTTATTAGTGCAAAATCAGATTAGATTCTGGCCTTACAGCAGGCTGGAATTAGATTGCATTTTCTCTTTTCAATCCTTATACATGCCACTGTCATACAAAGCGCTTCTTTATGTCCACCTGCATCTCTGGAACCTTGCTTGCAACAAGCGCATGCCAGTTTCTCTGATGCACCTGAGACAGCCTGCTCACAATGATTAAACAATTGAGTAAAATATCTCTTCTTTAGTTCTTGTTTAACAAATATGTGCACATGCTAAGGCTCTTCTGGGCAAAACTTAAACCAGCTGAATACCTGTGCCAGACCACTATGGTCTGTGTGAAGTATTTCAGCAAAGTTGTCCCATTTAACCACAGCATGAATATGAGATCTTATTTTAAGAAAACTGAGGAATGCTAAAAAGTCTCTTTACAGTTTGAGGCAGACTTCTGTGGTACCTCAGAAGTTGCATTGTACTTCCTTAAAGTTCATAATATGAATTTGTGTTCTTCTAGCCCTTGACAGAGTAGTTGAGGTTGCTGAGTTCTAAGGATACAAATCATGTATTGCAATATTTTTGCTGAGATCTTCCTCTTTGTAATTATGATAAGCATCTTATTAAAATTATTCTAGTATATGCATCTATTTTGTAAGAGATGTTTCCTTTAGAAGAAGTTACTGAGACAGTATGCTCAGTTTCAGGTTTTCTAAAAGCATCAGAAGTCTGTGGTGTGCACCCAGACGTAAGACTGATCACTGAGTAGGTTAATGTTATTTGCAAGAACATCTAAACAGTTCTAATCCAGATTACAGATCTGCTCTCAGGACATCAAGTCTCCATTTTCTGCCAGCCTATTCTAGGACTCCAGTGGCAAGTGTGTGTTCAACAAGTGGAGAGTTAGTGGCACTTTTTTTAAGACTATCAATGACTCTTAAATCTAGAGCCTTGTTAAAGTAGTTCTGTTTTCAAGGGCTCTGTTGTAGGTTGAGAACTATAGGGTTAAAAAAGTCCTCTAAGGACTGGAGGAGTCCAGGGGTGGACACAGGAAATTGCAAAATTGATATTCAATCCCATAATTCTAGCCTGCTGTGTCTGGCAGGAGCTACTTATCAAGGTAAAGCCTCCAAAGGCTTTGAGTGGGCCTATGGATGGCAGAGGTGCTGTGGGGGGAAGATCAGAGCAACGAGGATTGTAGATTAGTTTTGGGTTGGGGGAAAATTCAAGAGGGGCGCTATGGACTTTGTATCTGCTCTATATGTTTTTTCTGTATCTTTCAAGTACAATTCTGCATTTCTCTCCAATTAATTTGAAAGAATCTCATTCTGTTGATTCTTTAAAAACTACAACAGGCCCTCTTGAAGTGTAGAGAGTTAAACAGTCGCAAGGTCTTCAGTTCCATTCCCATTTGCATTGCTGACTTAGAAACGATCACAGGATCTAGCATTTGCAGCATATATCCATACAACCAGAATTGCTTTGGCTTCTGACATGTAACAGTATTCTGTTGAAAATGTAATGCTTCAAAATTCTGTTGTATTAATTACAGAATTTGCTTAAATTCTTAAATTTCTTTTAGGAAATTGACCAAACTATGATCACCATTTTGCACAGAGCAGTATATATGTTCGATATAATCTGAATCCAATGAAGTTTAAATACTGGATGCAAATCACAGAATCACAGAATCGGGGTTAAAAGGGACCTTCAGAGGTGATTGAATCCAACTCTCCTGCCAAAGCAGGATGTCCTAGGGCAGGTCACACAGGAACGCATCCAGGTGGGCTTTGAAAGTCTTCAGAGAAGAAGACTCCACAATCTCTCTGTGCAGCCTGTTCCAGGGCACTGCCATCCTCACCATAAAGAAGTGTCTCCTCATATTGAGGCAGAACCTCCTGTGTTTTAGCTTGTATCTGTTGTTACTCGTCCTCGTACAGGGCACCACTGAAAAGAAACTGGCACCTTCATCTTGATGTGCTCTTTGACATATTGTCATTGCATCCACTGCTCTCAGCTGGGACCCTATCTGAGCTGGGGACATCCTCTCTCTTTGAGAAGTAGACTGTAGCTGGCTTCTGCCAACACCTTCCTTGACTAAACTAGTGTTCCTGCCTTGAGCAGCAACAAATAGTTGGTTAGGGACAACAGTGCTCAGCAACAATTCACTTTCCATTCAAACTGCAGGAAGAACTCATGTCTAACTTGAAGACCTGAAAACTTCTCAAAATGTAGGTTGGGGATTGATATAGTCAAGGGTAAGGATTTAACAGTGTTAGTAAAGCAGAATTTATAACTCAAACCCAGACTATGATCCTGTGCTAATTTGAGCCTAGCTAGCATGTTTTGGTGAGAAGAATTAGATCATAGGCTAAGAAATGAAAACAATGGTGAGGTCTACTTCGCCCACAGTCTTGCTGAGATGTGTACAAAGGAAAAGCAAAACATTAGATAAAGTCACTTTTGCTCTGCACTTCGTGCTGGGCTGTTCTCTCAGCTCTTTGCCTGCTGGGGAGAGCTGAGGCTGTTGGCTGAACTCCATCTTGCTTTCTAACCTCACCCTCCATTTGCTTTGGCTGATTTCACCTTTGCTTCTTAATCCTCTTGGCCGAGCCTCCATTCTTCCTTGGGACTGGGGTAAGGTTGAGAGGGGTAGGGGGAAGGTGAGGGGTGGTTGAGAGCCCCTCCTGGGGACTCAGGTTTCTGGGAGGGGAGTTGTGTCTGTATTACCTTTTTTTTACATTGTATATTTCTGTATATACTGTAAATATCTGCTTGTAAATTGTGCTAGCTGTAAATATAAGCTTCATTCAAACTTCCAGAGCTGACTGAGTCTAGTCTGGGTGATTTCTAAAGTTGGGGGGGGGCGGGGGATACCCAAACCATCACAGATCCAAAGTTAAAATGCTATAAACTATACTCCACATGGTACTCATTTCTTCCCTTGCTTGATATTCTTTTCCTTCTCTCTCTGTTCCTATATAATTCAATGACAAAAAGACACAGCACAGCTATTTCCCCCCAGATGCTGAATAAAGTTATGCTTACAATAAATGAGAAAGTTAAGATGCACAGGTTACCTCAGCATTCAACTGTTTGCAACTCCTTAAGAGTTTTATCAGTTTTGAATATTGATGAGGATTGCCATATGGCTGAGAGCAAGAGTGACTATCATAATGCACTGCATAATTAAGAAGACAATGACAAAGTGGTCCCTGACCATGCAGAGCAAAATCTGGTGAGGCCATGAAGTTACTGTGCCTAAATAGAAGCATCTATTTGCATTAGAAGATTGCCTGTATATCAAGAGCTATTCACGGCTGGCATAAAGCTGCTCTCAGCTCCTTATGCTCATTCCCACCAATTCCTAAGTGCTGACAAAGGACTGATCAGGCTAAACCAAATACATATTAAATATGCTATAATTACCTATACATCTTTAACATCTCTGACACATGACCTGCAGAGAACCCACAAACATTTTTTTCAGCACAATCAGAAATGGCACTGCAAAGCAAGTGGAGCAGGGCTTTCTTAGAGCAAGCAGAACACTTGGCCTGATGCAGCTGCAAGGTGTTACAGAGATAGAGCATGAGAGTCTGGGAAGAGGCCATCCTTTGAATTTCAACCAAGGCTCTTCTGGTGTTTTGTCTTGATGAGCTCTTTCTTTCTCTTCTAGTTATTGACTGTGCAAATTGTGTAATTCAATTTACTTTAAAGCTGGCTTTTGAGAATAGGGGGAAAATGCTAAATACTGTTAAGAAGTAACATAACAATTTCATAGCTGCATTGGCAGAATCATAGAGTCATAGAATGGTCTGGGCTGGGAGGGACCTCCAAAGGTTATCTAGTCCAACTGCAGTCAGCAGGGACATCTTCAGCTAAACCAGGTTTCCCAGAGCCCTATCAAGTGAACAGGGATTTGAATTTGTCTCTTCTACAATGTTAATAATTGCTGCCACACAACTAGATTATGAAGTAGTCTGAGACAGGCTTATCTGATTTTCTCCTGTTGGTGCTGCTCCACTGTATAAGCTGAATATTAATGAGAACGAGCATTTGAACAATTTGCAGATGGGGGGACACCAAAACCATGTCTTATGAGTCCATCTCTCTCCTTAACGGCTACGGAATATATTCACCTATAACAGCTCTAATCTTAAAGAATGCTAAACTTTTAATGTACCAGAATTCCTGAGCAGGCCTCACACACAACCTGGGGGGCTGAAATACCCAGGTTTTTTTAATGCCTAATGCAATTTCAGAGTCTGATTAAGTAAGGCAGAAACTAGATATATGACTCTGATTTAGAGTTTACAGACTATTTTTCAGTGATGCATCAGACACTTCTAACAAGCTAATTAATTTCCACTAAACAAATTACTGTAAAAATACAAGGTTCTGAGGAGGAACTCTAAACCAGCCTATTTTTAATAGGGAAATCCATAGATTATTTAGTAAAGGAACAAACTTACTATAGCAGACAACTTGGAAAACACATCATTGCATAATAGGAAATTAAAAATAGCTTCAAATTTATTCTCTGGTGAAGAATTATGATGAGTTGTTAGTAGAAATTGCTACCTGAGGGGAGAATGTACAGATTTAAAAGTACTATTGATAGGGTCAATACAAATTGACTTTGTTTTCCCTGCACATAAATTCTAACATCCAGTTATCTCTGTGAATAGTTAGACATGTTTATCAGATCTAAACAATCTAATTTTATATTACTATTTTATTAAATTATCTGTAGCATGTATTAATTGCCATCACTGTGACACATTTATAAAATCTAAACATCTCTGTATGTCTAGAGTTGTTAATTAGACCTTACTAAAGGCCCTGGACAATGGCTGTAAGACCAAAGACCAAGTCCTGCTTGTGATAAAATGCCAAGTCTATGCCTTTTCTAAAGACCAATTAAAGAAAATGAAAAGACTGAAAACAGAACACACCTATAAATCCCTCTAGAGAACAGAATGCAGAAAAGGCCTCACACCAAGTATCCAGTCACTGTTTTTAAGATATTTGGCTATGAATTCTCTGCTATTATTAAAGAGCTAATACACCTTTTAAGGAAATCTTGAGGCTGTCTTTACCTTGTCAGCAGCAGCACAGAGCAAGTGTGACCCTTTGTGGAGGGGCATATGGATGCTGAGCTTGCTCTTCTAAGTGAGGAAAGAATTTGATAATTTTTGTTTTGCTTGGCTCTTCTGCACAGAAGTGCTTCAACACCGTAACATATGAGGAAACCACATTGCAGTGCTAGAAGGGCACTGGAATAGGGCCAGGCAGTTACCATAGGAAATGGAGTAATTGCGATGGCAACACTACAAACAAAACCACTGAAAGTATACAGGAGACATACTGGTGGGTGCCTGGCTGACCTCAGCTACAGATACTGAAGATATTGCTGTGGTACCCTGCCATCACATCTTCAACCACAAGGAGAACAGGTAACTCTTTGTACAGTTTAGTCTGCAATTAGATGTGACAGAGCTTGATATCACATCTGCTCCCCCCTCAATTCTTTTCACTGTTGATCTTGCTCACTCCTTCCTCTGTCTTTTGCTTATTTCTTTGAAGTAGTTTCTGGCATTTTTTTCTATGATGGTAAAAATATAATTACCACATCTAGAAAAGTTTATATGAGCAATTCAGCTTACTTGATCTTAACAGGCCTGTGGGACTCTGTAAAGTCGTATCAGCTCCAATAAGGTTCTTGAAGGGTAAAAAAGTATTTAGAAATTAAACCACCACTTGAATAGATGTAATTAAAGATTTTCTGAACTTAGAAGAGAAGCTAGGAGTCTGTGATCACAGCTATATCAGAAAAGCTATGAAACATCATTGCATAGATAGTTCTTGGATCTTGCGCCTCTGAATGCTGTTTTGGCAAGTTGGATGAATTCATGTGTCCAGAGCCAGTTCTAATTCTTCTGCATTTCTTATGCTAGCTGCAGTTCTTGTCTGATCCTAATCAGTAGGATCAGGCAAAGGTCACCCTTTCATCTAGTCATGAGATGAAGGAACAAGATAAAAACTGTTCCCTGGAAGAAGTAATTGATGGTCTTTTAATGTAACTGGCTGTTCTCTCTCCTTGGGCTAAGCCCCGGGATGCTTATTCATATCAAAGTTTAGCATTCTACTGCACACTGTATTGTCCCTTAAGATAGGCTGTCACTTCCCCACATCATCTCATGATCATTCATTTCATCTCTTACAACCTGAATTTTTCTATGCTGAGTAGGAGAAATCTGAATGACTACTCCTCTTTTTAAGTGTCTTTCCCTCCAGATTGTGGATAATGACCTAATCTTTACAAACAAAAGTCTCAGCAACAGAGATTTAGAGTTTCTACAGAGCAAAATTCTTGAAACTCAGGCAGGTGAATTATCAACCCAGCCCTGGATACTGCTTGCAGTACCAGATGGAAGTCTTCTAAGATTAACTTGGATTTTTCTACATGAAACTGATTTCAACTACGCTTATGCAACCTATTTATGCTGAAATATATACATAAACATAGTCCAGGGAAAATGACACTTCTGAAGAGCCTTTGAAGATATTTATAAATTGGTAAAGGCACCTTGAAGATGATACACATATTATATAAAGGCAAACTATGGGTTTTCATAATGTATAAAAAGAGATGGTGTTAATCGTTATACAATAATTTATTTATAGTCTATTATATAATGCTCTTTGAATTCAAGTGACAAAGACTTTAGTCAGTCCTGTATGCATGCTAGGATGCAATTTCAGTTTGGTCCTTTCTGGGGCTTCAGTTCTGCCTTCCTCTGCCAGTGGTTTATTAAACACTGTCATAATACTTGGCTACCAATGAAAGAAAGTAGCTTAGTGGATAAAAGTTCCTCTTTTATAAAAGTTGTAATATTTTTATTCAGAAAGTTCCCTTGCACTTTTTCTCCACCATATAACATTGGTGACTGTATTTTTATCTTTGTCAGCCTTAAAATTTCTGAATTTTTATTTGATAAGATAAAAATATTGCAAGATTTTTTTTTAAGAGAAAATTAAGAGTATTTTTAAGATTTGCAAATACATTTTTATTTTACCATTCTGGATGTTGCCATTTTTATTACTTCTTTTGAGTGATGTCTTCTTTTAGTTTTAAGTCCTGAAATATTTAGGTACATTCAGCAATACACAAAGGTTTCTGAACATATTTTAGATTTTAATTAACCAGTTAGCTTTTCTTCTAGTGTCAGGATGTTTCTATATTCTTGGAACTAGGTAGGTGCCTCTGGTGACTGATACACTAAGAAGATTTTTGGTTTAGGCTTTAAAATGTAGTTATTAGAAAATGACATTGTGAATAGAAATAGGTGTTGGCAAAGTCAAGTTCATGTTAGTGACTCTATATTAAAAATACCAACCATATGAATCATAGAATCATAGAATCATAGAATGGTTTAGGTTGGAAGGGACCTCAAGGATCATCCAGCTCCAACCCCCTGCCACAGGCAGGGACACCTCCCACTAGAGCAGCTCGCCCAAGGCCTCATCCAGCCTGACCTTAAACACCTCCAGGGAGGAAGCATCCACAACCTCCCTGGGCAACCCATTCCAGTGCCTTACCACCCTCACTGTAAAGAACTTCCTCCTAACATCCAGTCTAAATTTCCCCTCTTCCAGCTTAAACCCATTCCCCCTCGTCCTAACATTACTAGACCGTGTAAATAGTCCCTCCCCAGCTTTCCTGTAGGCTCCCTTCAAATACTGGAAGGCCACTATAAGGTCTCCTCGAAGCCTTCTCCTCTCCAGGCTGAAGAGCCCCAACTCTCTCAGCCTGTCCTCATAGCAGAGGTGCTCCAGCCCTCTGATCATCTTCGTGGCTCTCCTTTGGACCCGCTCCAGCAGTTCCATGTCCTTCTTGTATTGGGGGCTCCAGAACTGCACACAGTACTCCAGGTGGGGTCTGACGAGAGCAGAGTAAAGGGGGAGAATCACCTCCCTTGCCCTGCTGGCCACACTTCTCTTGATGCAGCCCAGCACTCGGTTGGCTGTCTGGGCTGCATGTGCACACTGCCGGCTCATGTTGAGCTTCTCGTCGACCCAGACCCCCAGGTCCTTCTCCTCAGGGCTGCTCTCCAGCCATTCATCACCCAGCCTGTATCTGTGCCTGGGATTGCACCGACCCAGGTGCAGGACCTTACACTTGGCCTTGTTAAACGTCATGAGGTTGGCCTGGGCCCACCTCTCCAGCCTGTCCAGGTCCCTCTGAATGGCATCCCTGCCCTCCAGCAAGTCAGCTGTGCCACACAGCTTGGTGTCATCTGCAAACTTGCTGAGGGTGCACTCAATTCCTCTGTCCATATCACTGACAAAGATGTTAAAGAGCACTGGTCCCAGCACTGACCCCTGAGGAACACCACTTGTCACCGGTCGCCAGGTGGACATTGTGCCATTGATCACCACCCTCTGCATGCGACCATCCAGCCAATTCCTTATCCAGTGAGTGCTCCACCCATCCAGTTTGTGCTTTTCCAGTTTGGTGACCAGGATGTCATGTGGGACAGAGTCGAATGCCTTACTCAGGTCTAGGTAGACGACGTCAGTTGCCCTTCCCCTGTCCATTGCAGCTGTGACTACATCATAAAAAGCCACCAAATTTGTCAGGCATGATTTGCCCTTAGTGAAGCCATGCTGGTTGCCGCCAGTCACCTCTGCCTGGTTTTCCATTTGCTTTTGCAGAGCCTTCAGGAGGATCTGCTCCATGATCTTTCCAGGCACAGAAGTGAGACTGACTGGTCTGTAGTTTCCAGGGTCATCCTTTTTCCCTTTCTTGAAGATGGGTGTTATGTTCGCCCTTTTCCAGTCAGCAGGAACTTCACCAGTCTGCCATGACCTTTCAAACACAATGGACAGTGGTTTAGCAACTTCATCTGCCACTTCCTTCAGGACCCGTGGGTGGATCTCGTCAGGCCCCATGGATTTGTGCACATTCAGATTCCTTAGGTGCTCACGAACATGATCTTCATTTACAGTGGGCAGAGCTTCCTTCTGCCAGGCCTTATTTTCATCCCCTGTGACTCGGACATCACGGTTGGGGTCCTTGCCATTGAAGACCGAGGCAAAGAAGGCATTGAGCACCTCAGCCTTATCCACATCCCTTGTCGCCAGCTCTCCCTTTCCCATCTGGAAGGGTCCCACATTATCCCTGGTCCTCCTTTTCTCACTGATATACCTGAAAAAGTTCTTCTTGTTCCCCTTGATGTCCCTAGCCAGATTCAGTTCCAGCTGTGCTTTAGCTTTCCTAACCTGAGCTCTGGCTGTACGGACAATTTCTCTGTATTCATCCCAGGTTCCCTGTCCCTGCTTCCACTCTCTGTAGGCTTTCCTTTTGCGCCTAAGTGTGTCCAGGAGCTCCCTATTAATCCACGCAGGCTTCCTGGCATTCCTGCCTACCTTCCTCTTTTTGGGGATGCATTGCTCCTGGGCCCGGAGGAGCCTATCTGCTTCATTGGTTTTACTTCAAATAAGAGAGTAATGTTTAAACAAAAAAATCTTTCTTCAGTGCAGACCACTGACAAAACACCAATAAAGTAAATGAGAGAGTATTCTCACAAGCTGCCCAAATAAGAAAGAAGTTATGGAAAAGGTGAATTTCACTAAACAAAACTGGGACTAATTTTATTGCTGGTTTGGATGGCTAAGTTATGGAAAAGGTGAATTTCACAAAGCAAAGCTGGGACTAATTTTATTGGTGTTTTGGATGTCTAATGTTCCATGTCTTAGGAAAAGGAGACACAGCTTCAACATTTTATTAACTAAAGAAACACCTGCTCTTTTTTTTCCCCTAAAATGCCCTGATTCTGCCCATGCTTGGCCTTATTTGCACAGCAGGTAAGCTCTCTGATTGGCCAATGCTTCTCTGACAATGGAGGAAATGCAGAGCAATTCCCAAGTGCCAACATTTACTTGCCCTGCACACACGAAAATGTATTGTGGCTGATTGTAGCAGGTTGGCATGGAGCCTTGGGCAAGCATGGATTCCTTCTAGAGATGTTACTACTATCCTTGAAGTAAAACACTCACATATTTGAATGTCTTCATGATGGTGAGAAAATAAGATTTTCTCTCAGAAAGGGAAGTTCCTTTTGTAACCACTTGCTGAATTCTCACTGCATACTAAATATTTCTTGTTATTCTTGTTAACTGGCAAAGCTGCATTTATATATGTGTCAGAGAGACTCTGCTACAGCAGAATTTTGATAGGTATTCATGAGGTTCAAAGGTCTGAAGAAGGAGGAAAGTTACATAGTGTTTTAAGCCCAGGGATCCATTCTGTCATCTTATTCTTGGCTATCTGTAGAACATCCCAGCATTTTTCCATGTGCCAATGTTACTCTTCAAGAATTTTCTCCTACATGATACTTTTCAACAATGTCAAATGTCAGCTGCAGATCATCAGATACATTTCTAAATTGAATTCTAGCGTTGAACTGTTTCTCCTCCTTCTATTTACAGTGTACTGTCTCCAACACATAGCCTACAAATGAAAAGCATTGGATAAATCCTACTTTCTAATCTGTTTCTGTTTACGTTCATAGTGTCTGATAAAATTAAAAACTCTACATGAATTTAAAAATACACTTTACATAATCACTAAATATATTCAGTTGTTTCTGGGACACTGTTAAACTTTACATTTTAAAGCAAATACCATCCACCACCCTGCCACCCTTCTCTCCTAAGAATATAGAGAGGCTGATTACTTCAAAATAAGATCTAGACAAGACTGTGTAGGAGTATAAAAGTGTATATATATATATATACATACACACACACATGTACTTCCTCTTGATAAAGTATATTCAGAACTCTTTGCTTCTTCTGACTTCCTGCAAATTTATTTGGTGGGCTGGAATTTTCTTTTGTTGGTTGCTAGATACTTGCTTTTTAAAAACATCTCAGCCAAATCCACATCTTTTTCATAAATTAGAAGAAGGAAAAATAACTTTTAAAAAGAGAAACTAGAGTCAAGCAGACATATTAAATTTAAGAAGGCTTGCCACATTCATGACAGTATCTGCTCAATTATGGCCTAATTATGTTTCTGCAAACCAGAGCTTTGCATGAAGCTCAGGGCAGATGGGAAGCTCAGAGGACTCTGCCCTCTCTAACAATTGTCCATTCCTCCAGTGCCTTTGATGCTGGCCAGCTTATGTGCGCTTAACCCCCCAAGGAGCACAGCCAATACTGTCTTCTCATAACTTCTGGGCATGAGTAGAGGGCACATATGCCAACCCCATGGAGTAAATCAAACTTTTCTTCTAATTGCTGTCCCCAGCTGCTCTTGAGTATGCATTGCATGCTTTCAGCAACACCCATGCTGGCAATCAAGCTGAGTGGATTCAAAGATGGCATGTCTAATTTGAATGTAGAGTGGCCTGAAGCCAAACCATTCAGACCAAGGACAAAGAAGGGATATTTAGGAATTACAGTGCTAGAACTGAGGGGCAGGCAGGAGGTAGAAGAGGTGGTGACTACTTTGGTGAACAAGCTTGTCAACTCTTGAGTTGGGGGTTGTAGGAGTGTCAGAAAAGGAAGCAGAGATTTTTGTGCATTATAGTAGGTTGGGATGTGGTAAGTGGAGAGACCATGGCAAATAACAAACACTGTGAGCCAGTCACATGCAGTGGGAACACACATCTTGAATATGACAGTGAGAGAGGCAGCTTTAACTTGGCAAGTAATGTACAAAGGCTAGAGATGAAAGCAAATAGATTAATATAGCTCTGAGCTTGAGAGGGACACTGATAAGGATTTAAAGCAAAACAAAACAAATCAGGAGAACGAAGCACAGTGGAAAGAATGAAGCTGGCATTTTACAGGAGCCAAAAATGGGGAGCTGGGACAGGCAGCCTTCCACTTCCTCTGCTCTTAACTTCTTCAACTCATCATTATGGTAGCTGCCCTGACATGACTCCAAGAAGACCAAAAAAAAGTCCATCAGTCTTTAGCCAATCAGTCTTAATGCTGCTCAATACTGTGACATTGAAATGTTCAAGGATTTTTCCTTTTATTTTATAAACTCCAACTTGGAGTACTTAGGTTTTTAATATCACATTCATAAGAAAAGAAAATGAAAATCAGTCAAAAAAACCCAAGTAGAAAACAATGTTAGATACTTAAGGTAATAACTTTGACATATTTGGATAGTAGGAAAAGATAGCCAATCAATGTGTAGTAATTATTTTCTTGTTTGTGTTAGCATGGCCTTGTACTCTCACAGCTGTAATTAATGTCACAATTGAGGTGGAATTGTGAGAAGGCTGTGCCAGCCAATTAAAATGGTAATATGACTTCAGGATATGTTTGTGATCATATTGATTTCTTTAATGGAAAGCTTCTCTGTGACCTTTTCAAAGCCCATACTGTACTTTTTATCCTTTTATAGATTAATCTTTTAAAACATTATTTTAAATTGTCACACAGTAGGCTTGCACAATTTTATAAATTGCCTCAAAGATGATAAAATCTGCTATGATTTTGTGATAAAGAGCATTAGAGCGCTGCCAGCAGATCACAAAAAGTGCCTCTGAGAGTCTACTGGGAATCCCTCATGACGGAAGGAAAATTGCAGTAGAGCAATTAGGAGAAGTAAGATGTCTTTTATTAAGACACAGGTGTTTGTTGTGGTGGAAAGCTTGTTGTAAAGATGCAATACAGCTATCAAAGAAAATTCAGAATGTGAAAAATTCATAGTTCATAGAGTATAAACCTGTGAGTAAAAAGATTTTTCTGAGATTTTGAAGAAAGCAAGCACTACAGCTACCCAGAACATCAGCATGGACTTTGTTCCTCAAATATTCAGACAGAGATGAACCTAAAGCAAAATTCCAAACTGCAGAGCAGCTCTTCTCAAGCTTAAAAAATCTGAGCCTTCAGATAGAGACCAGTGAATGAAATGTAATAGGATTCAAATTTTCTGGTGGGAGAATACTTGTGGAAGGGATTCTGTGAATGGATTGTAGTTGTCATGAAAGAGACTAAGTCCTATAAGAGCAGGAAATCAACGTGCTGCAACTTTACTGGACAATTGTTAATGAAGATTTAAAAACACATATTTGAGCCTGTTTCAGCAGATAATTTCCAAATATGGTTGTATTAGTTTCCATATTACATTCCAAAATACTTGTGTAGGGTTAGGGTTATGCTGAACCTCATCAGCTTATTAAATTGATGAGCGCACAAAACTGCGCATTGGTCTCCGCATTTGTTATTTGGGGCAAACGCTGGACCATGGACAATTTCTCACCTGTTCACTATGCTCAGACTGTCTTTCTTTATAGTCCCTTTGTGATTTACTCCAAATCTCTAATTCTGTCATTTGAAACTCTGTGTCTGCCATAGCCTATACTTGAAAAGTGAGGACAGCAATTTTGTTGTGATACGTTCCAGCCACTGAGACCTTAGCTATTGAGAGGCAAAGAGAAACCTAGAATGGTGCTAACCTCTGCTTATAGACATAGAAGAGAGATAAATCAGGTGCACTGCTTATTGACTGATTTGAGCCAGCTCTGTCCCTTTTGCAGAGAATAAGAGGAATGTACACTACTTTCTTAATAGGTGATGTGTCTTTCTTAATAGGTGATGTGCTTTGCCTTATGCTACCAACATGGTATCCATGTCTTGGCCTTAGACTACCCACACCATTGTGCATGCTCTTGAATTGTGTGATTCTCAACCAGATCCTAGATGTTCCTTGAGACCAAACTACGGTCACATCTTCTCTTTGTAGCTGCTTTAGCAGCTGCTTCTTGAAGCAGTTTTTGTTAGTGCCTAAATACAGGGTGTCTCTTTCCCACCCCAGTGTTATAGTAAGCCACCCTATCCTGGGTTGTATATCGATTATACAAACCCAAAGCTATTGTTTTCTGATAAAGGCCTATGGGGTTTATATTACTTATTCACTGGGATGTTTGCTAATCCAATTAAATTTTAAGACCTCCTAACCATCACAATCTACTCAGTCTTCCCTTTTTATTTTTCCCTTTGCACAATCTTGTCTTCCTCGTTATCCTCATATCGTCACATTTCTTTATGTGAACTGCAATGATACTGTACCAGTTAGAGACAGACTTTCCAGTTTCCCACTTTACTGATTTTTCTTCTGTTTGGAGTGTTTCTTTCATGCTGGAAGTGTTGTGCCTGCATGCAGGGGAATAAATGTTACCTCAGTGGGCAGTGTCTACTGTGAGATGCATTCTTTCTAGTGTTTCTGTTGCAGATGCATGTTGCATTCTCAGGGGATGGTGATGCAAGCTGTAAGGTAACCATCTGTCATTTGGAAGCGTGCTCTGGGTATTGCTGTGCTCCACTAGTTGGAGTGGCTATGGGAAACTCAGAGTAACAGAATCACAGAATGGCTTGCTTCGGGTTAGAAGTGACCTTTAAGAGGTGGCTCTTCCCTCTGCAGGGCAATTGCATAGACACGAGGTATGTTATGATACACATTTCCTTTGCAGCAGGAGTGACAAAAAGCTGACCAGAAGACCTAAAGTTTATCTTAGAAGAAGTCTTCTTGTAGCTTTGTCATGGTATGTTTCACTTGGTGATGCAGGAAGATGTCTGTGGGCTTTGGGGTGTGTGCGTGATGACAAGACCAGAGCCTGATATGAAAGAGTAAAACTGAATTAAGCTAATATGGTAGGCACCACCAAATTCTGAACTATTTCAGCAATACTTGTTGAGTCTAATGCAAGTAAATCCCTTTAAATTGAATATTCTGCTGGGCTATGTAGCTTGCATTTTTTTTAGCTTTAGGTCTGCTTTTCTTTTCTTAGAAGTTTAAGATTCCGTAGTTGGATTAATTTCCCATGACAAATTGTCTGATTTATATACAACTGTGCTAAAATTTTGGGGTTTTCAACCTCCACCTCTGTAAATACTGGATCTTATGGAATCTGTCCACCTATGGACAGATTCCAAATGATTACACACACAGGTAACATGCAATGGCAACAGACAGGACTTCCACACCCTTGCTTTGCATCTGCTTGAAAAGCCTAAGGAAAGTTAATGAGCTGCACATTATTCACCAGCAGCTCTCCACCTGTTTGTGGGCCTTCTTTATAGTTCTTTTTACATCAGTGGTCATTAATGATGGACAGTTTACAGCAGGAATAAAGTACTCCTGAGGATACTTAGTGGTACATTTCCCAGAGGAGATGTGGTGTGGGATCCTTGACTTGGTGACTCATAATTTCCAGAAGCATGCCCCAGTGCTCAGCTCACCAGGTCTACCTGCATCTGTCTGAAAGAGTCTATTAAGGTCCACAGAACTAATTTTTTGCATGTGCAACTCCTCACTGGAATTTTATGACGATTTTGTGTAGCACCTGAAGCACAAGCTGGCCAGTCACCAGTCCAGTAAGCCAAGCTGTCAGTCAAGTAGAACTCCAGTAACTATCAGCTTCTCTTCTGAATATTCCTATACAAAAACAGATTTTCTCTTCAATATTCACAAGTTCAACAGAGAACAAAATATTTCCATTTCCCCCAGCAAACAGCTTGTCCTCATGTAATGACAGTTTTCCATCTGCAAAAACTGCCTTTTTGATACCACAAACCACCTGAGGTGAAAATGTAACTGATTTGCTTTTCTGTAAACCTGCCAAAAGTAAAATTATTTTGCCTGTAGCAAGAACTGATTTTGTGCCAGTTTATTCTCCAACTTTGCTAAAAGTTGCATACTTCTGATTTTATCAGAACAGAAGAATAGCTGCAGTGCATCTCTTGGCAAATTAACCTATTCTATTGTGAATCTCAAGACAGCAGAGTTTTTTGAGACTTCAGGTTTTGTATTTACTGAAAAAGCTGTTGTGTGTAAAATGATGCCTTATCAATGCCTAAATGTGAACTTGTGTGTGCCTGACTGAAAAAACCCACACCCATTTCTAGAAATAAGAGGAACTGCAAATAAGCATTTTCAGCTCCTTTAGAAGTCAAGATATTTTTGTTTAGGTTTAAATAGACACGTTTTAGCACCTAACTATATGCATTAATTTTGAACATATTTTGACCTGAAGAATCATATATAAATTACAAATATTCCAATTAGAAACAAGGAGGAGGGACAGATGACATGAGAGAGAAAAAAAATATTTATTTATAGGAAAAAATGGATCTGCATTCTAAGATTTTGGCCAGTGTCATTGCCTGGCAGACTCTGAAGCTAATCTCAAGTATAATTATTTATTTCAAAATAGTACCATTTGGGTAGTCCCAGAAGCTCCTTCATGATCACAGAGGCACTTGCAGGAAGAATAGACTCCAAAGAATATTTACCCTGGTTCTTTGCTTCTGGAAAGGTGGATATTTTTTTCATGAACTTTTATGTAGTGTGAAATATGAAGTGAGAAATGAATGCAAGATGCCCAAGGAGAAAAATATTTTGTCCTGGTGAAATTGATATCAGCAGCAGTGTCCCTGATGATTTTTGCAGAGTCAAGAAAATTCCAACATGAAATAATAAGACTTGACTGCCTATTCTGATTTTATTTGCCATTTCATCTAGTAATAGAATATTGTCTACAGCACATTAGAAGAGTCAATCTATATTCTGACCAGCTATGGACTCAGTAATTCGACAGCTCTTTAAGTCAATGTTATTTTAAAATAGTTTTAATCATAACAACGTGAAAATAACATTGATTATTACTCCACTAGCAGATTAATATGAGAATGTATAAAAGTGAGAGACAGTTAAAAAAAAATGCTGCTGGAAGAGACTCTCTTTAAAAACATGCAATAAAGCTTAACACTTTGACAATATAAAAACTGACAGTTGAATCATCTTAAAATAATACAGTAAGAGCTGTCCAAATACAGTCCACGAACAACTGTTTGATACCAAGAATGCTAGAAAAAAACCCATTGCAATAATTCAAGTTCTAACAGGCATGCAGAAATTAAAGATAAATCTCTGCAGTAGTCCCTGATGATAAACATGTAGGCCAGTGTTAAATCATGTCTTGAATTCCTGTGAACCAACTAAAATGATCCCCAAAATAAAATATTTAAAAGGTGGTATTGTTTCACAAGAAATTAATTTAAACAGATGTATTCCACATTGATGTATATCGTGTATGTAAATCATCTTGAAAGTATTCTGAGTGCCACACTGGATACAAGCAAACAGACATTAGATTTTTCTCTGTGGAAGAATTATTAGGCTGCAGCTCCAGATTGGGGATGTGATTTTGTTTTTTGGTTATCCTGACAATAAATCTTTTCAATAAAGATTAAATACAAAATGTTTCAAGCCAAAATGTTAAGGATATATATAGGCAATTTCATCATACCCTTAAATGTTTTGGAAAAACTAGGAAAGTTTAAAAAAAAAAATTATAGTAAGGCATTATCAAAGTGGCACTTGTTCACCGTGACAAAGTCTTACTCTGTCAAGTTGTAATACTTAAGTAACAACAGAAATGTAATACACTTATCACAGTTTCATTCAAGTCAATTCTTAATAATAAAAATTCTGTACAAGTTGTTACAAAGTGCAGTTCCCAACACAGAGAGCTGATCTATTGAGTAGCTTTCCAGCAATGTTCAGTCAGTTTCGGAAGTGCATTGTAGAGATATTCTAGTAAATCCCCCAACTGCAATTGTACAGTAAAAGTCCACTTACTCAGTCTTTTTCCTGTAAGGGCAAGATGACACTCATCCCTTATCTCCCTCCCTCTGGATGCAGAAAAATATGATTTAAGTATTCATAAATGTACTTTCTTCTGGGGGACAATGCCCAGCCTGAAAGAACTCTGGATAAAGTTACTCTTTGAAACCATGAATGGTGTTCACAGACTTATAGCATGTTTTGTAACTCTAGTCCTGTTGCTTACTCCTTTACCATTCTCTATCCATACATGTTGCTGCTAATGCTTCATTGCTTCAGCTACAGATTGCATCAATATAGATTTAGTAGCTCTGTGGTTTATTTGCACGTATCTGAAAATTACACAGCATTTCCACTTTTCCTACTCTGCAATTTGAGGATAAAATATCACGGACTAGAATCACTGTTCTTTCATCATTAAGGACTTTAGTTGATTTCAATCCTTTGTTTAACTACAAATGGTAGAGATAATGAGGACTGTATGCTACTGCATCTAAATTCAGACTCCACTGCAGGCAGCCTGTGCTCCACTCTCTAGGCTTCAGAGATACAATGTCAGTTGTATTACATCTAGCAAAAATCAATTTGTTTTCCACAGTCTTTTGTTGAGCAGGGGTATCCTGTCAGTATCAATGACCTAAGAATTGGAGTCTATTCTAGGTATGTCATTTTCTTAGTCATTTAAAATAGAACAATGATATATTATCTCTAGGTGATCAGTTTCTTTTGTCAGCAGCACATGATCATTTGTTTCACTCAACATCACTTTTATGGCACTTTTATACCACAAACCCAAAGAAATATTTAGTATTGTCTCTTTGAGATTCTTCAGTCCCAAAATGGTATTCATTTTTCTGACTCTGTCACACCACACACGGCTCTCATGCCCCTGTAACATGCTAGAAGATGTTTTTTAACTACAGATAAGTAAAAACTAATCTGGAACTGAACACTTACTCCCAAACTGGTGGGAAAAAAAATCCTAGAAAATTGCTGTTAGAAATACCTTCTTCATGTTCTGCAGACTTCGTCTCACATTGTATTTCTAGCAGTCACAGTTTGCTTTCATTTGCAACTGAAGGATTTTAGCATTCATGTAAGGCGTTGTTGTCATTATCAAGCATAGCACTGTGAGGATACAGATCCTTGACAGCACCTTTCCATAGGCTCTTGAGTTTTGTGCTAGCTTTCCCAAGGATCCCAGAGCAGGTGCCTTTGGTTGTCTCAGAACATATTTTTCAAATCTATTTCCAGTACATCCTTAGATAGCAAAGCTTTTGGACTTTGCCTTGATAAAACTGTCTTGGATCTGTTCTCCTGGGAATCAGTTCTCCTTTCCCCTCTGAATAACAGTCACATTGATCTCTGATAATTTAGGGATCCACTTTGATTTGTTTTAACTTTATCTGAGTGTCCACATCTTACGTTCCATCTCTTCAAAAGCTTCTGGTGACAGATACTATCTCTGCCAAGACAACTTGCCTCGTGGTTCTGGTGTTAATGATTTCCTTTTGGTATCTTTGCTTTGCAACTTCTTCATTCCTGTTCTCTCTAGCTTCCTGTATCTTGCCATAACCACTCTTTTGGCTGTCACTGGATGAGTCCAGAGGTAATTGCTTTTATCCCTTCTTGGTGCCTTATACTTTCTGCCTGTTCCTCTCACCTCCTCTTACTCTACTGTAATGGGCTCACTCCTCAGTCATGTCTTTTGTATTATTTCATTTCTTTTTGCTTTGCCTTTGTGTGCATATCCACATTCTGCACAGAATGTGTACTTTCTCCTGGTCTGCACTCAAGGGTGATGAATTCAGAACTCAGATTCATCACTCTTGAATCTAGAGTCCATATGTCTGTCACTGTAGCCTGTGTGATTCACAGTTCATGATCTGGAAGCAAAAAAAAAAAAATCAGGGGTAAGTCAGAGATGCCCATGGCAGAGGAGTTGGAACTAGATGATCCTTGTGGTCCCTTCCAACCCTGACTGATTCTGTGATTCTATGAAGCCTGCTGCTTTCACAACCTTTTGCTAGAGCCAAGCTTGTTGGCTAGGCACAGTGAGGGTAAACTTAGTGAATCCACTAGTTAGGACAGCATTTAATATGAACAAAGTCAGGAACATCTGCTTTTTGCCCATAAGGGAGAGTTGTGATATCTCAGTGCAAGCCGTTACTTCCTGTTTATGCTAGTTTACATTTTCGTGGTAACTACTTGATGTGGCTAACAGCCTCTAGCTGTGGCATCCTGCCTTACTGACCAATAATAAGACTGAAGTGGTTGTATTGCTAATTACTGAAGGCAATTATTGCAATAAAATGACTGGATTAGAGTTAATGAGTGTATCTATCTGCTTGGGAGACGGGTTTTCCTTGCTTATTTGTTTTCTGTGATAGAATTAATGTAGACAAATGTTCATTTTAGCAGTATTAATAAGTTCATATAATCAGTCTAACAAATTCTGGTTTTAGAAGTTTAAAGAGCTGCAAATAGAAAATAATTAGCTATGTAAAGGTACAGCAATCACTGCTTAGTGGTAGTTGATTGATTGCATAAGTGGTAGGAGATTTCAGAAGGAGTTTTAAAATGTTTAAGTGGTTATTACTGTGAAAGCCTATTGGTAGCCTAAGAGAAGTATGAAAGGTTATCAGATGGCTTTTGACTGTCTCATTCTCATGTAGATTACAGTTGGTTTTTTTTTTGCAGATACTAGAGCAATATTTCAGTCTTGCTGTTTTTCTTGTAATTAGCAGATTGGTGTGGGAAGATGTCATTGGGATGTAGTGATGCTTCCTGATGTGAAGGAGATAATGTTTCTGAGTGTAATCATCAGCCTTTTTAAAATGAATTTTGCAACCATGAGGTGACAAGATATCAAAGCAAAGCAGTTCAGTAGTTTTGTGTAGTTTATTTCCTGTAGCTTTGAAATACTACAGGAGAATTGTCCATTAACTGGATAATCATTACTAGGGTTTTAAAACAAATCTCTGCATATATTCAACAAAGTATGTATTATTTTTTACTTAACATTGGAGGTAAAATTTTCCCACATGCAAGTCAACTTTATATCCCAGTAAGTGTCATAGAATCACAGAATTATAGAATGCCTTAGGTTGGAAGGCACCTTAGAGATCATCTACTCCAATGTCCCTGCTCATCTGACATCTACAGCAATGTCATCTGCTCAAGGCCTCATCCAGTCTGGCTTTGAGCATCGCCAGGGAGGAGACATCCACAACTTCTCTAAGCAACCTATTCCAGAGTCTCACCACCCTCATACTGAAGAATTTCCTAAGATCCAGTCTAAACTACTCTCCCTCAGCTTCAAACCATTCCCCCTTGTCCTATTGCTAGACACCCTTCTGAACAGTCCCTCTGCAGCCTTCCTGTAGAATCCCTTCAGGTATGGGAAGGCAGCTCTAAGGTTGCCCTAGCATCTTCTCTTCTTCAGATTGAACAACCCCAGCTCCCTCAGCCTAACCCTGTAGCAGAGGTATTCCAGCCCTTGGGTCATTATTTGTGACCCTCCTCTGGACTTGCTCCAGCAGCTCTGTGTACTTCTTGTGATGGGGACACAAGAACCAGATGAAGTATTTGAGGTGAGATCTCACCAGTGCAGAGTAAAGGGGCAGAATCACCTCTCTTGACCTGCTGGCCATGCTCTTCTTGATGCCACCGAGGATGTGATTTAATTAATAATTTTAATGTAAGTAAATTAATTTCATCTTAGTGAGTATGCATTTCCTAATTTCTGTATTGGACAAACTGCAAATATATGGGGCTATCTTCTCAACTGATATAAAAACTATGATTTGCATGGGACTCACACCTATGAATTAGTATGTCCTAGCTACCTGCTGATTTGTCCAGAAATCTCAATATCCAGCTAATAATATACTTTGATTGATAGCAGTTTGTATGCATACACATTGTCGAAACTGGAGCAATCGTCTGCAAAGTGACTACTTCAGGGACAGGTTGAAGAACAGTAGTAGGGATTGTTAGTTTTCAGGGACCCTGAATATGAAGATTTGTTTTCATCTTAAAACTGAAACTCCTGAAGTGACAAAGGGAGAAAAATAATTCTCCCATTATGAACTAATAAGAGCCTTCAAAGAAGGAATGCCACCAGTGAAGGGGTGAGATGTCATAAATAGAAGTCTTCAGACTTCTACAGAAAGACCCAAACTCTGTTTTGTGAGGCCTCTTCACTTGGAACTGTAAGCAAAGCCTCAGCTCTTGTATAGCTATATATCTATCACCATAATACTCAGACATTTCCCAAATGGTTTCAGTTGCATCCGTGGGTAAATTAACTTATCCAACACCAAGCACTGAACTAGAAATATAAGTAAATCAATAAAAAATAAAGGATGAGGAAAGACATACACCAACATTTCAGAACTTCTTATCCCACAACTGAAAGATATCTGAAGGATTCAGGAAACATATGGTAAGCCTGCTGAAAAGGACATAGAAGATGCTTTATGACTCCCCTGCTACAAGAAAATCAACGAGAGGTGAATGAATAAAACCCCCAAGGTAGAAAATTGTACCAGTAACAAGAAGACCAGAACAGCAGCTGTCTCAGGCAAGAGAAAAATGATGTGTAAGGCATGGTGGTGATGATACTTCTGATGCTGAGATGTTCCCAGTCCCAAAAGTAATGAGACCAGGGATTATGGGCTTGAAGTAGAGCCAAAAGCACTGTACCAAAGGAATTCAGTGGAAACAGAAGCAGCAGCAGCTGTCATCAGGCAGCAAGGAGAGCTTGATTTGTAGACTTATAAAAAGTTCAGGGAATATGTTAATTTGACTAAAAAACTTCAAAAATGGTGATTCAATCAGAACAGACCTTGCAGTTCTAATGGACATTAAGGTGTATTATAGGAACAGGAGTCTTGAATTCTGAGCAGAGGCGGCTTGCATAGACATCAAGCTTAAACTCGTAAGTGAAGTACCTATGTGTAGCAGAGTGGCCTGTTGAGGACCAGTATGTGCCCACTGCATGTGCTGACTGCTGAAGACAATCTGTCTAGGTGCAAGATAATCTCACCTAGGCTGCCTTTCCAAAACAAGATTGGACCATATAATCTTTTTAGATCTCTTCCAATAACAGCTGTTCTGTGATGCTAAACTGTGTAGGTAAGGTCTTTGTAGGTGTGAAATACATGGCAATAGGATGTTTTCCCAGAACAGGTAGTGTAAAACCTGCCTGCAAATGGTACCACCTACCAGAGGAGCCAAATCCAAGGGATCAAGCTGACAAGAGTTTGGGACCTAGCACTGTGTCTACAAAAGGCTGTACTGCTGAGAGGCTTTGCTGGCGGAGAAATATGGGAAGCTTTAGAAAAGTGTCCAGACAAGAAGCAGACAAGAAAAAATGACCTCATGAACCACAGAGTCCAAATCATAGGCATAATTATTACCTCTCATTCCTTTATTAGCCTCTAAAAAGGATGTCCTAAGAAAGAGGCTGTTTGGTGCTACTCTAAGAGGGAAGATGCTGCTAAAAATCCCTTTTCTGAGGTGGACTCCCTAAGCAAATTAGCAAGTGGTACCTAGAAAGCAGCACGAATATTTATTTAGCCAGTAAGAATATTTATTTCTATATAGAGTTTTTTTTCCCTTTCATTTAACACCTGTATACTTCTAATGAACAGTAATATGTATATGGACTTGGGTGTTTTGGAGTAGGTAATGAGCCCTAGAACCAAATTGCTTTACATGTTTGGAAGTTTAGAAGCAAAGGAACTGAGCTTCTTCACATGTCCTGTGTCTTGCAGGAATTTCTGAATTTTGGCAATTCACAAAGACTATCAACCTTCTTGACATTTAATGTGCAGCCATGCACATGGCCTGCAGAGGAACTGAAACAATAGTGAGAATGGCTGTCTTGCATTTCAGTCTGGGTCTTCACTGTGCTTATCACAGGACTCAGAGGCCACAGAAATGTCCAAATTATGACCCCTGATGCTGTAAGACCATTTCCATTTCTTTCCTTACTTTAAGTGCAAATGCTCTGCTGTAATGGTGAGAACGATTTATTTCTGGCCATAAGAGTTCACACTGCACAGTGAGCATATTTGGGGTGATGGCAAATTCTAGTAAATACAGATCTCCTGTAAAAAGATTTAGCCTTGACTCTAGTCTGTTAAAAGAGAAAAAAAAATATGTTAAAGGAACAGATGGTGTAGCTTTTCTCTTTTTTTTTTTTTTCCCTTTTTTTTTCCCTCTTGTTGCTTGAGTGGAGAATTCAGAAACTATTTTTCAAAGAGCTGTATTTTTTTGGTGGGAGTGCTTGGTTTTTAACACATGACATGGTATTGGAAAAATAAAGATTCCCTCAGGAGTCTTTTTATCTCATCTTTTAATTCTTTTTCTACAAATATAATATCAAACTACTACTGATGATTGTTTTGCTAAATATTTAACTGTTTGTCTTAAGTAGAAGTAATAGTAAGATTTTATTTGAATGTTTGCGTCCTGTCCTCTTTTTAGTGTTGGTTGAATTCTTGCTTGCTACATATGTTTCTGGAAGTTATGATGTCAGAATGTGGATTAAATCAGTAATAGGTGCTGTTTATAGGGATCACAAGAATTACTACAAATCCATATTATCGGAGAAATAGCACTGTCTTCTGACAAAAGGAATTATGCTTTTAAGAAACACATAGAAAACATCATAGATTAATCTCTGTGCACAGTACTGGGTGCATGCTTCCCAGCAAGAGTCAGCTACAGAGAGGGAGAAGGGTCAGGGGATCCCCTTGAGCTGCAGAATGCAGTGGGCACAGGGATGTTCCTGAACAGCAGAGGTGTGGGAATGTTCAAATACTGTCCCTGAGTTGCCAGGCTGACATTAAGCTATGTTGCTGTGCTGTTTAACCTGCTCACTGGTTAGACTCAGCACATGCTTTGAATTGCAGTTGTGCTCCAGTTTAGGGATAATTTTTATGAATGTTTTAAATTAGTCTCTGTTTAGGAGGTTTAAATCTCATTCATTTCATTGAAAACAAAGTATGCAGTTGAGTATTCTTAGAGCTTACAGTTGCCATTACTGGAAATGGTTATTACAGAAGGTTACTTTCTTTATGTTAACATTATCTTGTGATAAAATATAATTATGGTTAAGAATTATTAGGAGAAATTATTACACAAGTGAAAGGCATAGTAATGAGGAGCTGTATTACTTGAAATTACAAGAGAGAAATGGTAAGTACAAAGAGTAATGTGTTTTCATTTTGAAATAGAATTAGTCACAACAAAATGTGTTTCTGTTCTGCTCGTTAGCTACCTGCTTTTAGCAGGGGGGGTGTATTTTTCAATGGTTGTATAAAGACAGGTAAAACAACTAATCTTTTCTTACAACATTAGCTAGATAATGTTTTAAAATTTCAGTTTTCAAATTTTGATACTTAAATGAAACTGCTTCAAAGGAAGGTGTTAACTTAAGCCGAGACGCAAAAGTTGTTCTTTAAAATTAGCATTAACAGTCCATAAGAGTAAAATGAACTAGATAACCTGTGTCAACTTACAAAATGCAGTGTTCCCTAGTGCTTTGGTTTTCTGGAAGAGCATTTGGATCTAACAGTAATTTTTCCATGGGAGACAGGCAGGAAGACTATTGTTCTGTTGCCTGTCATTAATTGAGCAGCAAGATAGCATCATAGAATCATAGAACGGTTTAGGTTGGAAGGGACCTCAAGGATCATCCAGCTCCAACCCCCTGCCATAGGCAGGGACACCTCCCACTAGAGCAGGATGCTCAAGATGCTTTTAAACGCACAAAGAATGCTGTAATTGCTCATGTCTAGATACTAAATTCAGTTAAAAATAGGTATTTTTTAAAAAGCATATATTAGAATACTTTTCTCCAGTACATATGTGTCCACTTTAAGGCTTTACTCCTTTACTGCTTTTAGTCAATGCTATTCCATAAAAGAAATCCCAGACAAATTGTAATTTGGTTATAAATCTTTGGTTTGGTTTCATGGCTCCAAAGTTTCCATACATAGTACAGATATAAAGTTTTGTTGCTATACCCTCATTACTGTATTCCATGACAGCAAAGCAGTCCTCAGAGTGGATGGGGTTACACTGCAGTTTCAGTGCCAGAGGTACTTTATTGCAGGATGGATGTAATGAGGTATTCTGTACTGCGGTTTTAGTCAAATGGGTGAATATGGAATGCTTCATTCTGTTCTGAATTACACTGATTTGACCCTTGTGTCACTCTCGTGCAGTATAGGCTACAGCAGTCTTCAGCTTTACATGGTAATGGTTTGTTAAAATGATACCCTATAATTGTACATGCAAATAGAGAGGAAACTACATTTGTTTTTCTAATGACAATTTGGAAAGGAAAGAAAATTAACACTAGGAACGTTTTCAGTAGTCCATCCACCTTTTGTGGACATTCTGGTATACATGAGAAGTGATACTCTGTAACTGAGAAAAAAATCCCTTCTGACATTACTTCTCATGCAGCAACATTTCATGGCATGTAATGAACTAAAGCTAGGGTTTGGTGGAAATTTGTGTATATATTTGATTTGGATCCCTCTGTATTTACCCATTATAGTGAAGGTTGCTCCCATTTCCCCCAGTTATAGCACAATTCTGAGTCAAAGCTTTCCCATTATAAAGAAGATAAATCTATCATAGACTGAAAATTTAAAAATGGCAAAAGAAACAAACAAAAAATTAAAGAAATTTAGACACCTCAGCAGTTGTCTGGAAATTTTACAGGATATTTGTCCTTCTTCAAAAGTAGTCTAAGGATAATGCAGGGAGAGCAAATAGAAATTAAAATGTCAGATGCATTTAGCACTTGCTCTGTGAGAAGTCCATTCTCTGATTAAATTCTGAGCAGTCAAAGCTTTTGTGTGTTCAGCATGCTTTTAGGCTAGATTTATGACACTATAAGAAAAGGACTTGCTTATGAGCCAAACCTAAGATAGTTTTGTTGGATGTATTTTAATTAGTATTTCTTTCTTGAAAGCCCTGAGATACTGCTAAGTGCTTAGATATTCTAGCCACTTGA
The DNA here is from genome assembly GCA_013400475.1 of Tricholaema leucomelas. Taxonomy (NCBI): domain Eukaryota; kingdom Metazoa; phylum Chordata; class Aves; order Piciformes; family Lybiidae; genus Tricholaema lacrymosa; species Tricholaema leucomelas. The sequence continues at coordinate 86,436 of WAAF01007542.1, read as the reverse complement.
TATCTGTAAAACTGAGGCACTGAATACTAGGAACCTTTAATGGTCTTTAAAACATTAACTAAATCTCCAGGCTCTTAACTGAGTGTGAAATATATTTAAAATGTTTGAAGTCTGATGCTGGTATTTTAATAACAGAAGTGACTGGCAATAACTATTTCAAGAGAGCACTGGAGCACTTAGCAGTCTGTGGTAACTTTGCTGCTGTACAGGGTTGGCTGCACTGCAGTGGTGTTAGGAAGTTCTCATTTTCAGTTGATTGCTTATTATTTACAACCTGGTTTTGGTTTTCAAAGTAATCTCTAATGGCCGATCAAAGGACAAGGAATGTGGATCCATGATGTTAAACTGGCTGCGTATAAATAAAGTCTTCTTCACAAATGCCAGGTAAAATCCTGTGCTGTGTGGCTTCTCAAGCCCATTTGCTTGATCGAAGTCAATGTGGGATATTGCAGAATTGGCAATTTTTTAACGTAAGTGACAGCACATTATAATAAAACAAACCAAAAATTTTAAGTTGAGGAAAATCAGTAAGATTTTTTTTCCCTTTTGATGTTTGAAAGGGGAATAGATTACGTTCTCTTTTAACATCCATACTACAGAATTGTGAATTTACTTTTGCTTAGATTTTCTTGCATGTGCACTACAGATAATTTTTTATCTTTCTAGCTGTGAGAAGAAACTCCATCTAAGGCTAAATACAGGCACGAGACCGATAGCCAACAAGTACCGTAAGGGAAAGTTGAAAAGAACTTTGAAGAGAGAGTTCAAGAGGGCGTGAAACCGTTAAGAGGTTTTTACTGAGGGGTGGTTGTAGCCAGGAGGAGGTTGCTCTCTTCTCTCAGGTGGCCAGCGCAAGAACTAGAGGACACAGCCTCAGGCTGCGCTGGGGGAAGTTTAGGCTCGAGGTGAGGAGAAAGTTCTTCACTGAGAGAGTCATTGGCTACTGGAATGGGCTGCCCAGGGAGGTGGTGGAGTCGCCGTCCCTGGGGCTGTTCAAGGCAAGGTTGGACGTGGCACTTGGGGCCATGGTCTAGCCTTGAGCTCTGTGGTAAAGGGTTGGACTTGATGATCTGTGAGGTCTCTTCCAACCTTGGTGATACTGTGATACTGTGAAAAAAACAAAACAGGCTGTCTGATGATATTTTTTTCCACCTGTTTTGTCAAAAAAAAATATTTTGCATGTATACATCTTTGCTATTTCTACACTGCTGTACTTGTAAATAAGTTATGATCACCAAAGGAGTATTTCCATTGCTAAGAAGATTAGAAATACCTTTCCTGCCAGATATAAATTATTCATTGCTTTTCATGTCATCTGAGCTTATGTAGAGAAACTTGTGTCTTTTCAGCTTTCCTAATAGCTAACCAAAGTCTCCACACGTGAATTGTTTTTTCTTTGAAATGTTGGCATCCGCTCTTTGCTACGTTATTTTTTCTGATTTTTTATCTCCAGTTCTGGTTTGTGGTGTTGTTGGGAGGGATTTCTATGGGATTTGAGTGTGTGTGTGTGTGTGCCATTTTTTTGTTTGGGTTTTGTTTTTTTAAACAGCTGAACTCAATATACAGTGTTACATGTGACATTCCATAGCATCTGCTTTGCAACAATACGTGAAGTAAAGAGTATCTTTCTGCTATAAACTTCTGCTGCTTTAGGCAACAAGAACTTGAGACTTCTAGAGCTCACAGACATAATGGCAATAAAGCATAGTAATATTCATAATAACTTTTAAGAGAAAAGTGTCAATGGATCCAATGTAAAATGACTAGTCTCAACGAACAATGCCTGTAGCTCTAAAAAACTTCTCAAAGCTTTTCTAAACACCTTTTTACACTGCATATACTGAACACATAATATCATAGAATGAGTGCCTTGAGCTCTGTGGTAACGGGTTGGACTTGATGATCTGTGAGGTCTCTTCCAACCTTGGTGATACTGTGATACTGTGATATCTAAATGCCTTTTAAGGTGGAGTGACTCCACCACTTCCCTGGGCAGGCTGCTCTTGGGCTTGACAACCCTTTTGGCGAACAGAAGTTTCCTAGTGTCTAACCTGAACCTTCCCTGGCACAGCATGAGGCTGTTTCTTTTTGTCCTGTGCCTTGTTATTTGGGAGAAGAGACCGACCCTCACCTCACTGCAGCCCTCTTTTATGTAATTGTAGAAAGTGAGATCTCCCCTGAGCTTGCTTTTCTCCAAACTAAACAACCCTGGTTCCCTCAGCCACTTGTTATAAGACGTGCTCTAGACCACTAGACTAGAAACCCATTAATCCACTGACAACCAGGGATGGAGTTGACAAAGGCAAATGATAAAGATGAGGCTACACCAGCCCCATAAGAAATTATACTGCTTCTGCAGGTGGGAAGAAACACACAATCAGTAATGTAGTAAGCATCTCATGTATTTGCCACAAGTCCTCATCTTTCTTACTACTCCTTCCCCATAATCTTTCAATTTTCTCTTTTTCACAGAGATGATTTTCAGTGTTTTCTTGATGATGTACTTTCTGATTTTCTTAGTGATAACTCACAGTCTTTGACAATTTCTCAGACTTGCAAGTCTTGAGTTATATTTAGTTATATTTTTTTCCTTTGTGTTTCAGATAATTCTGTATGCTGTAAAGTTTCTCAGTAATCTGTGCCTTATGGTCATCAGATAACTAATGACATTTTGGCAAACCATTGGAATATTGCAGTTCCATAAGCATAGATACCACCTATTCTCCAATTTAGTGGCCATCTATGTAGATTCAGCTGTTGGACAGGTATTTATAGGAATGGATTAGATTTAGGATTTCATATCTTTATATAAAAACAACTGAAAACAACCAGGAAGAAAAAGCTATTGACTGCACAGACAAGGCCTAATAGTAAAAATTTTACTAGTTTGGATAGAAGAACACCTTCTAAAAGCTGATTTCAAAGCCTTTGTTTTTGGTGATGCTAAAATCAAAACAGAGATTTTCTGGTTTGATCCAAATCTCTTAGAATAAGGCATAAATACATTGTACAGCATTCTCCTGTGAATCAGGGTAGAACAACTTTGTGTGGATTATAACCTAATTCCAAGACTTTATTCTTATAACATGATTAGTAGGGTGAATTAAGTTTGCTTCCATATGTTGAAGCTTATGATTTATTTCAGTTTCAACTTTGTGGAATAATAGATTTTTTCACTGCTGCTGCTTGTGTATAAATCTTCACAAACCCAAAGTTGTAACATATACAGTCAGTGCTCATAGTCATTCATATTTATTTTTGCAAACAACAAGGGGCTATTAGACAGCATGCACTAAATGGGCACAGAGGAGGGGATTAAGTGATTACTTGGCTTTGGAAAATTGCACATGTATGGTTTAGAGGATCACTAATGTTTAAAGGAATGTGTTTTGACTGCAGAATACTTTGCTTCCAACTCTTCCTGCTGAGCTGTCCATAAAATTCAAATATAGGAGCAATAAAGTGTATTACGATAAAAACACTTAAGGCTGTCCCCTTTATGTACAGTGGACGTTGGTCACAATGACTGGAAAATTGAGTGCAGTGGAGAAAAGCTTATCTGTATAGTTCAAGAGAAAAATTCAAACCAGTTATTCGTGCAGTTCCAAACTTATTTTAGTAATACTGCTATATGCAGCTGATAATTAATATTCTGAGAATCAAAAGAGATAAGCTTGCAGCATGAAGACACCACAGAATCATTTAAATCAGTTTATTAGAATCCTCACAGAAGTGAATACAAAACATTTTGGTGTGAAATATATTAAAATAATGCCTTATTGAAGTAGAGTATTGGTCAAATCAGCCCTCTGTTGTAGTTGTTTGAACACTGATACTAGAACTGAAAGAAAGAAAGAAAAAAGGCTCTTGGCACACATCAGGCTTTGATGACTTGCACTTTATTTTTCTCTTTCCTTACTGTTACCCTTCTCTGCTTCATAAACTGCTTCTATCAAGTGGGTCCATTTGTGCAACTTCTTAAATGACTGTTACAGCTATGTCTGTACTGGCTAGATCATCCAAAAATACTCTTTGCAAGTGACTCTCCAAAGGTACTCATTCTCAGTCACTTGGGAACAGACTCAGAATATTCCAAAGCATCAGCTATTAAAACATATTTTGCAGGTAGTTTGCAAAACCAAAACCGAGCTTAAAGTAGAGGGTATAACATGCATCTTATACCCTGTTTGTGAGAAGTCATCTAAGTCACATAAGATATTGGAAAAAGCTTTGGTATGGCTTACCCAATTTTTTTAGATGATACAGTGTTTTCTGCAGTTATTCATAACTGATGAGTAAAACTGGCAGACAGAGCTGAACAAAATGCTTGCTTAGTATTTGCTTACTTTTTTACACAGAAATGGAGCAAAACAGTATTATTTAGACTGCAAATCAAATACTCAAAGGCTAGAAATTGCTGTAATTATGCTAACACTTAATTTAGCCCCTTCTCTACTTGCAGGCTGATATTACACCTCAATCATACCAGTTTTGTACAAGACATGTGCCTTATTGATTAAACAGGGAGATCATAAGCCACATTAGCCATGTTTTAGGACAGAACACAGTGTAAAGATTTAATGCTATGTAATCCTCAATAAGCATGTAATCTTATATTGATTATGCTATTGCAATAGCATATTTTAAAGTCAGGCTTGCTCTGTTCCTACTTGTTTTGTGCTTTAAGTTGTAACTAGTAGTTTTTTAAACCTATTTGATGGGTGACTTAAAACCTTTTCAACAAAGTAACTGAAAAAGTAACACCACATGAGTCAAACTATCAGACTCTCAGGGTCCCTGCACTGCACAGTGAGAACCTTTGACTCTCCCTTGGAGGTGCATGTTCTCTGCATTGCTGAGATGTTGGTGTTGAGAGTTATGCTCTACCTGCAGCAATTCCAAGAGGACTGAGGACACTACTCTTAGGCTTCACAGGTAATTGCTGGCACAGAGGGTGGAAGTTCAGTTAAATTACAAGCTGAGAAGTGACTCTCTCTGTGTCCTTCAAGATTTAGAAACCCTCTGCACCATCCAGTTTCACAATGAATCCTTTTTGGCAGACTCATACTAGTCCTTTTTTCCTAATGACAACTGTGCAAGCCAGCCCCCCTAACATTTTTAAATGACACTTCTACTCTTTCTGCCCTTTTATATGTAGCCTTCAGATAGCCCTCTGAGCTTCTTGTCCAGACAATATGTTTTGGTTTTTTTTCTGTCCTAACAGAGATATATTGACACTCTACTATTCAGGAAGATGGAAGAAAAGATGGCTGCAAAAGAAAGGAAAAGTTTCTTTTACATCTCTGTTCAACAAGGTAAGAATAAAAAGGCATTTCTGACAAAGTCAGCATTTTTTTCAACCTCTGTGGTGTGGGGGTGGAGACAACCATTATTTTCCTCAGCTATGTTGTATATGTCTGAGTAATTTTGACTGAATTTTTTAAAAAGTCAGCCTGGGACAGATTTGTAGCTTAGGAAAGCTTTATGCAAAATCCTTACATTTCTGAGAAATGCCGAGTAGTTATAAATGAACTGTAGATAATACAGAAATGGTGGAGGGGGGGAAAGACCATTAGAGGATACTGTTACCCACCCTTGCTTACTGTGCTGTTGTAAGAGCTGGAATTTGGTTTGCTGCAATATGCTTATTTGCATATTCATCACCTTTTACAATGTAAGTCATTTAATGTCTTTTATATTTGTTATGCTGAAACTGGCACTAATTATCCAATAGTGTTAATATAAAACTTGGGTTTGTGATGTTATGGATTTTTTGGTGAGGTATTGTTGATAGCCCATGCCTAGACTAAATGTAGTCTTGTGGTCTGCTACCATAGTCCTCAGGTATACCTTCATCTCCAGGGTGTGACTCAGCACTGTGCCAAAGCATATGGTGCCATGCACAATTTGTTAAGAAGCTGGTGGTGATACCTTATCCTAGCTCCCATCTCACCACATCCAAATGGAACTTGTTTGTCAATCACTGCAAAAATGTCCTGAATCTAGATTAAAAACAAAAAAATCAGATTTATAGTGGAAATAATTAAAAAAGAAGTCTTTCTAGCAAAAAAACCCCAAACCTTCAGCTATGAGCTTTTACAGATAATGAAGCTTTATAGGTCTGTTGTAATTGCTGGTATTTCATTTACTTGAAGGGCCATCATTACATTATATCACAATTATTTTAAAGGAATGTATTTCAAGCTTCTTTAGTACACTTCCAGTTCTTCCCATGCAAAGTTTAATTTACTAATAACATTTTTGGCTCTAGACTAATGTTATTTTACATAAAGACATATATCCTAATGCAGTGTAAAAATGTATTTTTCCTCTATGCTTAGGCAAATCTGAAGCTGTACATTAGCATGTTAAAATCTGCAATGCGATAAACAAAAAGTGTTTATCACTGACAATTACAGGACTAAAGTCATGACAAAGAGAGAGAGAGAAATGCACAGGAGAAAGTCTGGGATAAATAACCTGTGACATAATTTCACATAATCTATTTCCTTTGTTCATGATTAACTGGATAAGAAGCAATGTGCTCGTATTTCTGAGCAGGTAAGAAATCATGTTATTTATTAGAAGCTATTTGTAGAAGAAAGCATGAATATAAGTTGCCTGGAAAAGTTGTATTTGAGATATTTAGGAACACATTAGACACAGAATGAATTATATTTAAGCAGCTGACAAGGGGATAGAATAAATAACCTCTGTGTTTTTTGTGACTGGAAAGTGTGAAGTAAAATGAAATTATGTTCAATATTTTTAGTTTATGTTTAATATTTAGTTATTTAGTAGAAATACAGGCAAAGATTTACATAACAGATGACAGGGAATTTCTTTGCAGTCCCAGGGAGACTTCTACTGAGCTGATTCCTTAAGAGTAGTACAAATTTACAAGTTAATTCAAGGGGCTCAGTAATGAACAAGAATCAAGATAAATGGGGAAAAAAGGTTAATAAAATATGGACTTTTTCTTTTCAAAATGAAAGTCTGTGTTTACTCCCTTAATTCTGCTGAACTCCATTGAAAATCTCTGATCTTGACTCTGTTTAATAATAGGCTCACCTAAACTGGCTGAAGATAGGAAAAGCAAAAAATAATGTTACAGAATAGGTTTTCTTTTCTACTGTTCTCCATTTTAAAGCGTAGTTAATTTGGTAAGAAGCAGTTAGGGTGTATGCTGGACTCCCGCTCTGGTTAGACACCATCTTTGTTGTACCTGTTCTCTAAGTATCATCTGCTGAAATCACAATCTGTGATCACTGAAATTTAAAATTGGGGAAAGACACAAACTGCCAATGATTAAAGACATAACATTTTACAATTGAGAGTTGTGAAAGTGTCTTAAGGGACACAGGCATCAGTTTCCTTTTCAAAATGCTGCCTGCAGATCAAGGGCTTAATATCTTTTAGCAGATACATCTCAGAGGTTTAGGACTGCCTAGTAGTGGAGTAGAAAAGGAATGATGTCCTATTTGCATATAGTTGGTGGAACTTCAAATATTCTAAAAACAAGACAAACTGTAATTTTCTTTGCTGGTCACAACACAATTGAGATTCACACACTGCCCTCAGTCAAAACCTTCTCTTCAACACCTTCTCTCTGACAGTGACTTACAATACCTTAAAACACAAAGCTCCATCCCAACAGTTTTGAGAGATTTAAGTTTACTAAAAAGCACATGCTTGTAACTCCATATTGGAATACTTTATTCCCTTAGGGACAGAAACTAAAGCACTGTGAAACAAATGCGAATGTGACTTACTAGCTTCATGATGGCAATCCATTATTTTGCTTTATTGTTTCCCTAGGAACTGTTTGTGTTTTTTTCCCCCCAAAGTGTGCTTTAAATAACTCTATCAATGTTTTATTTTCAGTTTTAAAGACAAGGTGCAAGAAAAATAGAATATCTAATTCATATTATTTTTAAAGCTTGTATCTCAGACAAATTAATATGGGGCTTCTGATATGAGCTTGCTGAAAAGAAGCTGCTACCAACTGGACATGATTTGGTAATGATTTTTTTCCCTCACAGAACTGGAACATTTTCCATACCAAATAATGTGGTAAAGGAGGTATTACCTGACTGAAATATATGTCATTTGGAGTCAGCTAAGTATATTTATACTGGCTGCAGCAACGTCAGGGTTTATGGGCTTGATGTTCTATACTAGATTATCCTCAGCATTTCAGCTCTTTAAAGATAAATCCTTAATGCAGCCATATCCACAGCTTTTTATTCTTAAGTTTGGCAAGGGCTTTTATGACATTAATGAAAATGTTGTTTGTCCATTCAAATATTTTGTCAGGACCATTATGCTCATGAGAACTTCAAGGACCTTCTTTACCTGGAAAGGAAATGTATTTTCCTGCTCCATACCTTCCTTTTGCATAATGTCCCTGAAGCACACCTGAAGGCAATGCCACCTATTTAAGAGTGTGGCAGTTTTGGCCCATAGATTCACATTAAATTTAAGACATTGTTGTGTATAAGGCAAAATCTGTGCCTATTGCAAGAGCAGCATTAATGCTGTGACTATTAAGCAAGGCTGTAAGAACCTGCAATGTGCGGAGGTTTTCATTACATGGTCACGTAGCTGATGGTCAGAACTCAGGTATGGAATATTTTGACAGACAGAAATGATGTGTATCCAGGAGTCTTTTTTTCCTACTACTTATATTTTTATTACACATAAACGAAAGGTAGTTTTGACTTCAATACAAATTAAATTAGTTGCTATTATATCGATTTCAACTGGGCTAGTAGCAACAAGCAATTATATTAAGTAGGAATTAAAAAGGTGTATTACTGGCCATTTTAATTCACAAATGGCCTGGTTAAGAATTCCTTACAATGAAACAGCTCAGGTTAGGCTTCAGAGGAAACTATTCCTGAGCAACAGCACTTCAGCATGTAGCCAGATATGATGAAGCTTGACAAAGATATTCGTATCCTGTGTATTGGAGAAATGACAATCTAAATGGAGATGTTTTAGGCAAGAGGTCTTACAGATATTTTTAAAATTACAGAGAGTGATTTGAGGATATTTAAGTCATAGTAATGGGAAGAAGTTAATTGAAATACAGTAGAGCCTTGAAGAGATTGCATTAAGACTGGGACGCAGCAACAGTTTTTCAGTCATGTGGATAGCACACTTACTTTGCGGTCATTCTGACCATTTAAATTCCTTTAAGTGTAGTCCAAAGCAGAAAAGACGAAAACAATAACAACAAAACCCAAACAAAACAAACAAAAACTCAAACAAAACCACCCAAACAACACCCAAAACAAACAAAAAACCCCAAACCCCCAAACATCATAAAGTTTCCTGTGGAGTTCATGTCAGAACTTCTATACACCCCATCTTCTGCCTGTATTCCAGAGACATGTCACATCACTTTCTTGAAATACTCAAATCTTTCACCCTCTGCTGCCAGCTTACCCAATTGTTCAATCAAGCTGCTATTTCTGCTGTCAGTTAGCCTAGATAAAACAGCAAGAGTTGGTTGTGAGAATATTAATGAGGTATGGTTTCTGGCTGCAAAGGAAAAGGCATGAGCTCTCAGCTTGGTGGCCCCATGCAGAGTTAGTTTGTATAGGTATTTTTTAAAAGGAACATTTAATACATTACAAATAAAACCAATGGGAAAAGATGAGAAAGGAGTAATACAAGAGCATCTCAACAAAGGTAAATATATATATATTTCTGTTAAAGGTAAAAGACATACTAGTTTATTCCAGCTAAGGATCTAACCCTATCTCTGGAGCACTTTCCTGACACCATTTGTATCTGTTTAATTTCAAGGGCATAAAAATCTGTCTTAGATCACTATGTAATGAAGAGGTAATTAATTAATGTGAGATTATATTTTCCTAAATTAAAATGGTTTTATTAATTTTGATATTCAGAACTCTCACCACCCCGACCACTAATTTTAATAATAATGGGTTCTTTGCATGATCATGGGAACTTTATACAGATAATAACATAGGATCTAGAAATAACTTGCAAAAATATATAAACATTAATTGAACTGGACAAGAGTGTTTTTGCAGCCAAATACCACTTTGTGATGGTTTGGGTATCCCCCGCCCCCCACAACTTTTGAAATCACCCAGACTAGACTCAGTCGGCTCTGGAAATTTGAATGAAGCTTATATTTACAGCTGGCACAATTTACAAGCAGATATTTACAGTATATACAGTTATAGACAGAAATATACAAGGTAAAAGGTAATACAGGCACAACTCCCCTCNATGCAAAGAGAAGAGGAGAGCCCAGCACGAAGTGCAGAGCAGAAGTGACCTTATCTTTTGTTTTGCCTTTCTTTTGTATACATCTCAGCAAGACTGTGAGCGAAGTAGACCTCACCATTGTTTTAATTTCTCAGCCTATCATCTAGTTCTTCTCACCAAAACATGCTAGCTAGGCTCAAACTAGCACACACTTGCAGTCAATATATCACTTGCCCAGTAGATGGACTCAAGGAGCTCCTTTCTGCTTATGGCAGAAGGCAATAGCAGAATCACAAGAGGCTTGAAGTATTTACTCACAAACTATTATCTCCCAACTTGTAGGGCTAGCTACAACTTCAGACAGTACCCAAACACTTTCACAGAATTCTTTTACTGTCTTGCCAACCGCTGAGACTTCTGATTCTTACCAGGCTTCTGGGGAAAGGAGGCAGACAATGTCTGACCTTGTCCTTTGGCTCCTCTGGATGATCTGTGTATCCAGGACTTTCTGTCTTGGCGGGAGACTTTCAGGTGTAGGCAGGATGTCTTGCAATACACAGCCTCAGCACGATGCCACACTGGCTGTGCAGGCTGATCATGTGGAGGCATTTAGAGCCTGTTCCTGGTAAACTTGAGGCAGGCAGTTTCCAGGCGAACAAATCCCAAGTATCAGAGTTTGTTACTTTGTGACAGGGCTAGCTTATAGCTTAGCATAGCGTGGCAATATGCAGTGAGGCAGTAAGCAATAGCAGCAGGCAACAGCAGGCATGAATACAATGGCAGAGCACATTGTGTTTACCTGCTAATCTCCTTTTATCAATGTAGCCGAGATTAATGGGCCTTTGGACATGGAGTAGCCAATCAGAATGGCAGTTATGCAAACTTTACCATATAAGGTGAAGCCATAGGCTTGCTTTACCCAAATTTGGGTAGAGCATAGACCTTGCACAAGGCAGGCACAAGCTAAGCATGTGCACCTCGTTTACCACAGGATGTAAAGTCTTGGCAGGCCAGAGTCCTTAGACTCAGTGGGTCCAGGTGCTTTGTCCTCTTTTCTGCGGTTGCTTCTCCCTAAAACAGAAGGAGGGAGAGCTGAAAAACACGTCTGGACAAGCCAGGACATGCACAAGCCCATTTTTGACCCATCAGGCCTACCACGACACTGTAGGAAAGTTTCAGAACTATAAAGAGGATAAGTAAGAAATGTCTAATAGGATAATCTAAGGTTTTCTAAATTTCTAAATCTGTGCATGCTGTACTCATGTAAATGCTTCAGTGTGTTGCTGATTCTGGGTGTCACTCCTCACATTATTTCCACGAGAACAGTAGGTGAAGAACACCTCAGACAGAACAAGGCTAAAAAGCCTGCTTTCTTCCTTTCTTGTTTTCTGCACTGGGGAGATGTTCCTGAGGTTGGGGATTTAGCACAATTGCTTGTTTTCAAGATTTTCTTTTCAGTATGTTGAAAATTTAAATCACAAAAAGTTTACATATGTTACACGCTGTAATGCAGTTGTTTAGATGTATCCTGTGAGTCATTTCATGTAATCAGAGGTGATGATTCACTGAGCACATTTAAAATATTCATTGACATATCTTTTAGAAGGTATCCCAAGTATTCAGGAAGCTGTCATCGCTCAGTTCTACTGAGGAGATAGCACATTAGCAAACAGTTTTTGGCACTTAAGCACATTATTAATGTATGATTTAGTTGTTTACTTAGTATTACAAAAAATATTTTTTATTCTTTAGAGAATACCTGGAAATGGTATCCTCTTTCATCTCCTGTATACCACCCAAATATCTAAACTTGTTGAATAGCAGAGGTTGGCTTTCTAACAAGAGAAAGAGCACAATACTTGGCATGTGAAAAATATTCCAATGTGAGCCTCAACATTTTTAATCATATCTAACAGCTTATGTTGATATAAATTTTGGAACAAATGGCTATTTTTTATTACCTCACAGTGGTTCTGTATTAGAAACAATAAGAAAAAAAACTGAAATTGAATAAGGTTTGCTTGTCTTTTGCACTGATTTTTCCTACAGGTATAAAATTGTATTACTCTGTTTATGTACTTAGATTTGTTCTAAAGAGCGCTATAAATGAGTGTTCAGAGGCCAAGAGTTGAATATACATAGTTTAGTCTGTGGCCTCCGAAGTAACCTTCATTTGCACTTGCGTTACTTTCTACTTTTGAATAATCTTCCATGTTTTTGTACCTGTAGCTAATAATGACATTCTGTGATGTGGGAAGTAGATAGAAACAAAGTCTCACAGACCTTTGCCTGCTTTAGAAGAGTGTTGCATAGGAAGATAAGGTAGATAGGAGATTAGGTTTAATTAACCAATACAGAGAAAAATAAAATTACTGTTAAGTACTGGTCTCAATTGACAAGAAAAAAGACATGAAACATTCTCACCTTTTAGACAGTGTTTTCCTCAAGACAGATATGAAAGGAAAAGGAAAATGGAACTGCATCCTAAAATCCAACTGGAGTAAAGCAATGTGTTAATTTTAGGCTCCTGGTCCTCTGAATATTAATTGCAGAATCTATACCACACATTTCAGTTCCCTGTAGAGAAGGGTACAAGCTAGAATAACTCAGAAACAGCACACAAAGAAACTAGTCTGCAATAAGCAAAAGCCCCTACATATATTGCTGGAGCCAAAGTAAGTATTTCAGTTGTATTTGGTTAGGGTAAAAGCCTGCGACTGTGCAGAATTCCTCTCAGTTTGTCAGAGGAAAAAAAAAAAAGAGGGAAGGAAGGAAGGAAGGAAGGAAGGAAGGAAGGAAGGAAAAAAAAAAAAGGGAGGAAGGAAGAAAGGAAGAGTAATGGGGAAGTCAGTTCCTTAATCTGGGGACTATTAATGCATGAACACTCTGACCTCTATTAGTTATCCATAAAATCAACAGTGAACTCCTCAGCTCTCAAAGTGTGAAAACTTTTGAGCATGGGTGGGAGCAGAAATGTCCAGAGAGCTTTTAATGCATATGCAGAGTCTCTAAAGTAAGACAGAAATGTTTGAATCTAGGCATCCTGAAGTCATGAAGCTGCTCATTTGTATTTGAGAGGACAGGGAGGAGGCAGATAATGATTCCACTTTCTGATCAGAAGAACCTTTGTAGCCCTTAATTCCTTTCTAAATCATCACAGGGGTCTGGCCCATTCTCTTTTAGTGTTATTATGTGCTTGATGGCCATGAAATATTTGAAGGAAATTGGATGTGATAATGTCATAAAGAGTCTATAAATAGCATTACAGCCTTCATTATGACTCCAGTTGTGCTATAATTACCTGTGCTCCATGTTGAGCAGAGCATGAGTGAGATGAATGAGCTGCTGGAAGAGGCATTCGGGCACAGGGACAATGCAATCAGTGGCTACCTAGCTACCATGCAATATGAAACAAGTGTATAGGACATCCATACATCATCACCACCTATTTACAGGTGCATTTTCAAAAGGACTCAAAGAAAGCTCTGTCATGTAAAAATGCTTGAGCTGTATTCCTCACTGTACCTTAGTATTCCTAAGTGCAAACAGGATGAGAGCTGCCAGCACTTCATGAGGGAACCTGTGTCCTGTTGCAAGTCATCAGATGCTTGGCCATTAAGTTTCATTTTTTACCAAAATCTCTTTGTGCATCTAGGATGACCAAGTAATTTAAGTCCTATATTCTTTGAATCCACTATCCTGTCCATTTAGAGATTTAGGGATTGTTTTTTTCAACTGGAATAATTAAATTCTAGGTGTTTTTTTCCCAGTCTTTTTCTTTCCATGTTCTACAGATATTTGTATTCACAAATCACTAGCACCTAAAACTGCTGTACTTGATTTGTGATAGTATCATCCAAGATTGGGTCAAACATTATCTAACCATCTCAGTATTTTTAAATGCTCTACACAGTAAGACAGATGCTGGATTTTTTTTTTTTGCTTGGTTCTAAGGTACAGAGAGCCCTTGTTGTGAGCTATATAGTGAGACCAGCCATGTCTTCTGTACATCATGTATGGCTACGTATATAGCTCTGGCAGGAGCCTATGATTTGAGAAATACAGAAAGGGTGAGAGGCACTAACAAGATTACATGCTATTTAAATTCCAAATTCTTTGGAATTTTTTAGGCTAAAATTACAAACAGGATAGGTAAAGAATTTCAAATGGCTAACACGGGCTAGAAGAAGCCCAAAGCTGACGCAGGTAGCATTTGAAGAGCTGATCAGTTTCCTACCAATGCTTAAAGAATATAAATAACTACAAGTGTAGGTGAATTCTTTTAAACCCATAGTCTAGGCCATGAAAAGTGGACATATTTTGAATACGAAAGCTCACTAAATGTATGTAACCCATACAATGGTCTTCAAAAAATGGTTTAACTGCATATTAATTTTAGTTGTGTTTTATATGCAGGAAGCGTGGTGTAAGATGCAATGAAATACAGAAGCCAACAGTGGAAAGAAGTTGTATCATTCTTATCATGAATAAAAAAACTGAGCAGAGGCTGTTGCTGTTTCTCCACTGATTTGTTAGCAGTTCAGCCTTTGTAGCTGCAAAGAACGTGAAAAGCACTGCTCATGGCTGTGCTCCACTGCGGGTCTGTGACAGCTACATGCACACAGATGTGCCCCTCATTTTCAGCATGCGGTCTTCCCGCGTCGCCCACGTAGGATTCCTGCAGCACTGGCACCATGTGTACCCTTGAGCAGAAACCTTTTACCCATTTGAATAAACAACGTATTCGCTGTGGCAGCAAAGAGCATGAGGTGCCAGCTGTCCGCGGCGCCGCTGTGGCCGCGGAGGGCGGCGAAGTGCGACGGGTGGGCGCCACCCGTCAGAGCGCCACCTACTGCTCCTCTTCTGCGCCGCAGCCGGGCGCTCGCGCCCAGCGACAGCTGTGTTTGGGAGCGGCCGTTAAGGGTTGTGTCATGCGCTTGTTCGGGGCACCTGTTCGCAGCGATCGAGAAGGTTCTGTGCAGCCCGACGTGCCCGCGCCTCCTGCTAGCTCCTGCTGAGCTCTGGCCGGCAGAAAAGGAAGAGGAGGGGCATTTCCCTTTTTTATCTTTGTGTTTTAACTAAATAGCGCCTGGATCTATGCACTCCTTGGGAGACAGCGGCTAAAGGAAGAAGTAAGTGTCATTTTAAAGATATCTGTTTTCCTCTTCTTTTTGTTCTAACCTTGCAGAGAATGCTTGAGGCAGAAGGACTAACATAGCTTATAATTCATCTGTTTGTCAGACGTGTGCTCATTTCGGAATTGGGCTCATATTGCTTGGTGTAACTCAGTGTGTAAACTGTTTTGGAAGTGTTCAGGCTAAGATGGTGACTGAGACAGCAGTTAGTTGTTAGAGGGATCAGTCCTGCTCCTTAGCAGCTCCATTTTGTGAGGGAGAAAAAGAACTTCTTTTAGTATTTGGAGGCAGTGGAAATAAATGAAGAGGGATGGAATCAATACATAGAAAAATATTTCATGTTTTTGTAGAGGACGTAATTAATGACAAAAATTAAAGCACTTAAAATTTTCATAACGTTTTCAGAAGATTGTTACATCTTTGGCTTGCATAAAGGTCTCATCTTCGGTATTACACAGTAGGTACACAGTTGCAAACTAATAAAACTTTGTGTGAATTTCCTTATTATGTAGACTTAGAAAGATACTGTATATTCCAAATCAAGAAAGATTGTGCTTCACGTGGATTGTGTCCCATGGTACTGAACAGAGATTTGTGGTTTAATTTGAACGGTGCCTTTCCACTTTTGGGTACTGTTTGAGCACTTCAGTTGTTTGTCTTGTTCTCCCTCATCTTTAAAGCCGAGTGTGTTATCAGCTGAAGAAAATACGGGTAAAAATCTTTGAAGGCTTACCTGATTATGTGGATGTAAGCTGTTACTATAAAACAAATAGGACTGGCTTGCTTACACAAGTCTTTGTTGTGCTAGTTTGAAGCTAGCTAGAATGTTTTGGTGAGAAGAACTGGATCATAGGCTGTGAAATGAAAACAATGGTGAGGGGGTGGTTGAGAGCCCCTCTTGGGGACTCAGGTTTCTGGGAGGGGAGTTGTGTTTCTGTATTACCTTTTTACCTTGTAAATAGCTGTCTATAACTGTATATACTGTTAATATCTGCTTGTAAATTGTGCCAGCTGTAAATACAAGCTTCATTCAAATTTCCAGAGCCGGATGAGTCTAGTCTGGGTGAGTTCTAAAAGTTGTGGGGGGCGGGGAATACCCAAGCCATCACATTTGTACTGGGCTATTTTGAATTGTAAGTATGAGGAGAAAGTATGTTTGGGGGAAAGTTACTTGTTTTTCAACTGGTATTTAGAAATGTTTTTATGTATTTTGAGACGTTTTTGAATTAGAGGATATAAAGGTTGCATGATCAGGTTCCATTTACATGTCTAACAGACTTAGTGTGGTTGTGCATAACTCTTGCTGTTGGCGACAAAAATTCTTTCTTTGATGACTCTTCTCTCACCTGTCACGTTTAGATAAATCTCTTCTACTGTGGCCCAGTATCAGAAGTGAAGGATATATGTAAGAAAAATACTTTTCCCATAATTTTCAAAGCACAGCTTTGAAAGCTTTTTGAAATTACATTTCTCCCAAAGAATATGTAGTAATCTTGGGATAAGAAGTGGTGATGACTATAGTTTGTGTTATTAACATTAAGTTTGGGTGATAAAAATGTATATTGAAACAAACAAACCCCTTAAGTCTGGGAGTGGAAAAAGCTTACTCTGTCAGTAGCTCTGGTGCAGTGGTTTAATGTTTTAGCAGTCTTGGAATGTTTCAGAAGTAATACTGAGTAGTCTGGTTGCATTCTCTGCTGTACCTCCTGTATATTTTTTGTGTGATATTCAAAGAATCATCGTTACATGCCTGGTTTTCGTGTGTAAGGGTTCATCAATGTCTCGATACATGAAGTCAGTCGTAAGAGGTACATAAATGCCTTCAGCCTTTGAAACAGGAGGTAGGGCTGAGTTAAAAACTACATAAACTTTATTAGTTTCTGATTAATTGCAGGATGCTTGTACCACTGAAATATCTAGTTGTTTTTAAGGAAGTGGTATACTACTAATTAGATTTCTTTACTTAAACTTACTACGTGCTTACTACTCAGTAGGCATAGTGAGAGACTGTGTTGTGGTATGTTATATTCAGAGCAGCATAACAACTCTGCTGTAGCTGCAGAATCCAGGACTTTAGTAAAGATGATTTATAATGTCTTTAATGATGGAACATATTTGACAATAGGAATAATACATCAGAGATTAATTTCTTAATATACGCTGAAATTCTGATTTTTCTTTAGTAGATTCTTTTATTCTGATAGATTATTATAAGTATCAGTCTTATGAAATTGATCTATTTCTTTTCCAACTTACTCATGATAAAATACTTATTTCTACTTTGTTTTCTTTTTTTCTGTCATAAAGCATTAAAAAATAACTTTCATTTTTCTCCCACCTGCATTATAAGTCAGCTGAATTATTTTGGTGGCTCGTTTTTTAAATTAACAGGTTTGGGGTTTGTTTGTTTATTTTTTTTATTTATTTAAAAAGTTACTGATACTGTTTGGAATTATTTGATACAATCGTTTGATATGTGGGATAATTTTGCGTTACATCTGCAGAAGAAATTACGGTTAAGGAATAGCTACAAGTTCATTGACTATATAATATGTGGGTTATTTTAATGATTGTGCATTTACATATTCTAGCATTCTCATGAGTTCACAGGCACTGAAGTTATCATGAAATTAATATAAACTTATCAGAAGTAGTCTGGGAGACAGTTTTAGTCATTTAAAAATAAAGACAGAAGAAATAAGATACTTGTATATTGGAACATGTTTAAGTACCTTTTGATACTGTTTTCTGTAGATTGTGATTCACACTGGAAAGCACTTGATGAAGAATTAAGTGTTTTACAAAGATGAATTTCCCGGTAAGCATAGGACTCAAACCATCTTGAGGAAATTGTAATCTTCAAAATGTATCATGTCATTGAATATATTTTTTTATTAGTGGCTTCCTCCTGTTGGTTCAAGGTGCTGTGACTCTTTGGGCTGCCATTACTAATTAATTGCTGCTATTCTGATAGCAGAAGTAAATCATAGCAGCACAAGCATTCCCAACAAGTGTTGGGATTTTTTTGCACAATGTTCCATAGCAAATGTCGCTTACATAAGGAGTGCTTCCTCCGCTGCTCTGTGCTGAAAGACCACTACATCTTTGGTGGCATGGTTCAAAATGTTCTGCATAAAACAAGTCAAGAAGAAGGTTTTAATAACAATGCTTTCTGTTTTGGTTTTGTAGAACGTTACTTTGCTATTCTCAGCTTCTCTTAGGTGTTTCTTAAGTTACAATCAGTGTGACAACGCCCAAAAAAGTTTGTCTCACAAGAATTTTTAGTGCTCCAAAAAGGTTAAGTTGGGGTGGTTTTTTTGTGTGTGGTTGTTTTTGTTGTGTGTATGTTGGTTGGTTGGGTTTGTTTTTCTAGAGGTTTTTCTGGCCTTAAAGAGTGTTTGGATATTATCTATATTGGATAAAGCAAAGTCCGGGAGGACGAAAGCAGGTGAGGAGCTTGGCTCTGGAAGGAGATGCATATTATACGGGATACACAACTTAAATCTGTAGAAGCTAAAGGCAGAGAGAATTTTGATTAGAGGTCCACTTGAACAGAGAGTTAGGATAATTCAGTAAAGCAGACTGTTGGCATCAACTTTATTTCAGATTACCTTACTAGTACTGCCATCTATCATCTACCTACCTTCTTTGTTTTTTAGCCTTACACACCCATGTAGAGTTGTAATCAGTCTTGGTGTGACCCAGTATAATTCCCACTGAAAGCTTGTTCCATGGACATGTTGAAGGTTTTCAATGATTGACAAAGAAAAAAATAACCAAAATATTGATGACAGTTTTCCATTAACTGTTGGACCAAGTGTTTCACTATGGGGCATTGGCATGTCTAGCTGTTATAGCAGTTTGAGAAAAGTTCAGGGCTTATTTCAGTTGATACTGGTTTCTGTTTATCTACTGCAAATCTGTGTGGAATTCATCAGTAAATGGATAAAAATGAGAGTTAAAGCAAGATAAATCAGTTCTGTCTTAGTGTTAAAATGTAAATTTAGCCATGGGAAAATTGTGGCAGAGTAAATAAAAATTAAGTCTGATACTCTGTAAAAGATACATACCTTATCTGCTTTGAAATTTCAGTATACTCTCAGTACTTTTTAATTTGATAAATCCCTTGGCCCAATCATGAAGCTCTTTGCTTTCAAGAATGCATTTCTGATATCCTTGTTAGCAACTAATCAAATAGCTTGGTTTGTTCTAGTTAATGTTCTTCATTTTCCCTTATTGTCTCTAGAGAAAATAAAACAGGAAAATTACAAGCATTCAAATAGCAATGAGTGGCTGAAGATTTTCCTTTCTAGCCCTGACTGAGCCACTGCTTTCTAGTATTGTTTACTACAGCAGGAAATTGGATAATCAAAAAGCGGTGGCTAGACCTAGAAGCACTAAGTACATTGGAGCATTTGTATTTAGGTTTGTAAATAAATTTCAAGAATTGCAGATGTCATGATTCATGCACAAATACCACTTCTGTTAGTAAGACTCTCAAGATACTAGCATATTGTTACCCTTTGAAGTTTCTAGTTTACTGGCTTTATGAGAAGGTATTTGTATAAAGTAAATAAATAGTCACAGTTCACAGAAGAGAAAAGATGAAGTAGATTGGAACTAAGGAGATGTTCAAGCACACTTGTAGACTCCAGAAAAGATGTTAAATTTTGCTGTGGTTGAATTGTCTGAAGCTGTTCCTCTGATGCGAGAGTTTGTACAAATGTGCAGTCAGTGCAGTGGTCCCTAAATGGTATCACCTCATTATCTTTGTGGGCTTACATGGTTAATTCATCCAAAATCTATCTTTTGCAGCACTCGCTGCTTGATTATGATTGAAGATCACTGTCACTAGTTTAATTTTGTTCGCAGTGGCTTCAGTATAAGCAAACTGCTTTCTAGGTCCACAGGCACACCTGTCTGTCATTTACCGTCTCAGAAGGTGTGGCTAGTGCTCCTTCAACAGGTAGAGATTTTGTCATGTTAAGAGATTCTATAAACAGAATGAGAGTGCTAAAGAGTACAAAGTATGATTATTAATGCCTTTGTATACTGTTTGATGGTCCTCAAAGTCTGTATATATTCTTCTGCGTCTTCATGAGGCTTCACAGACTTGCATAATTTGACTTTCCTTTTTTGAAAATAGTTGGAAAATTATTGATTCAAGCTTTCATTTTCCACTTTACACTAGTTGTATTTATAAAGTGATACATTCTCTGAAAATATTAGATTTGTCTATAATGTGAAATGTTAAAAAACAGGGCAAATCAGTTTGTTAAATGACAGACTCCATCTAGTTAATTTCATCTCACAACTTTGTATGAATGGTTTTGTATGTATGATTGCAGCACTCAAATGTGTGAACGAAATACTAGTAATTGTTAAGCTGAAGGATGCTTTTTTGACTGCAGCTTAGGTAATTGAAATTCAAGTCAGTTATTATTTGAAGAAGACAACACAATTTGTCAGCATATATGTAACCATAAATCTTTTCTATTGAATGCAGCTGAAAAAGAGGAAATTCTGGCTAATTAGCAGGAAAGTAGTGAGAAATTTAGAGTATTTAAGAAAATCTCCCAGAAAAAGATGTCTGAACCTCTTTAAATCTGTTATAATAAAAAATTATGACTAAGGGAATTACTGCACAGTAGAAGACACTGAATTTGATTAATACATTCTCATGAACTCCAGCTCTTAAAATTGCAACAGAGATGTGCTCATCATGTTTGCATTAGGAACCCATGCTTAGATTTCTACAAAGTGGAGGAGCACTCTGAAGCCCAGTGAGCCTGCTTGAGGCTCTGGCTTCTTTGTGCAGCAGATCAATAGTGTATGTGTCATGAGAGTTGCCTCTCTCCTTAAGGCTGTGTTTAGGATGGACTTCATAATTTTGATTCTAAACTATGTTTCATATCCTGATTAATGTTGCAGAGTTTCACTTTCTGATCAGGTCACATCAGTATAATTTTTTCATATTGCCCTGGTCTAGGATGAGAAATTTCCTGAATTCAGTGCTTTCATATAGATGCAAGCGTGAGTAGTGCTGAAGGTATTTGATGGTGGATGTCATGAATGCTTAAGTAATACTAGTATATACAAGTTAAATACTGACTACTTTTATTTGAAATGATCTAGTATTTACTACTTAGGGGCATAGGAGAATTTCTTATTTAGAAAATGAAAGGCAAGGAAAGTTTAGAGTCACTGCGAATTCTAAAGAGCCTAACAACAGCTGAGAATAGTATGAAATAGCATCTGAGTGAAATGAGCAGTATCCCAGTATTGCATGCTAACTAATTTTTGCACATTGTAAAAAAAAAAAAAACCAAACAGTTTTTTTTTTAACCTTTCCCAAGTCTTCTTCTAATGTGATCTTAACATTTTAAAAATATTTTTTTTTAACCTGAAATGTCCTGAGTATTGATATTTACATAAAACGAAAAAAATCCCTACCTTAGTTCAGCATTGCTTTTGTACATTTCGGCTGCTAAGGAAATCTGAAAATTTCATATAGGCTCTTACTGTAAGCATACATGCTCTTAGTCATATACATTAGCATCAGTGAGGTAGTTACACGTTCCTGAAATGTGAGAAATTTTCTTCAACCTGTAAGCATTATCTCACAATTTTTCCTCCTAAAGGAAGGAAGAAGTAGTCCTCGTGCTTTTAACTAGACTTACCAGAGAGAAGGGAAGAAAGAATGTGAGTAATGTGTGTGGCACAGCTGACTTGCTGGAGGGCAGGGATGCCATCCAGAGGGACCTGGACAGGCTGGAGAGGTGGGCCCAGGCCAACCTCATGACATTTAACAAGGCCAAGTGTAAGGTCCTGCACCTGGGTCGGTGCAATCCCAGGCACAGATACAGGCTGAGTGATGAATGGCTGGAGAGCAGCCCTGAGGAAAAGGACCTGGGGGTCTGGGTCGACGAGAAGCTCAACATGAGCCGGCAGTGTGCACATGCAGCCCAGACAGCCAACCGAGTGCTGGGCTGCATCAAGAGAAGTGTGGCCAGCAGGGCAAGGGAGGTGATTCTCCCCCTTTACTCTGCTCTCGTCAGACCCCACCTGGAGTACTGTGTGCAGTTCTGGAGCCCCCAATACAAGAAGGACATGGAACTGCTGGAGCGGGTCCAAAGGAGAGCCACGAAGATGATCAGAGGGCTGGAGCACCTCTGCTATGAGGACAGGCTGAGAGAGTTGGGGCTCTTCAGCCTGGAGAGGAGAAGGCTTCGAGGAGACCTTATAGTGGCCTTCCAGTATTTGAAGGGAGCCTACAGGAAAGCTGGGGAGGGACTATTTACACGGTCTAGTAATGTTAGGACGAGGGGGAATGGGTTTAAGCTGGAAGAGGGGAGATTTAGACTGGATGTTAGGAGGAAGTTCTTTACAGTGAGGGTGGTAAGGCACTGGAACGGGTTGCCCAGGGAGGTTGTGGATGCTTCCTCCCTGGAGGTGTTTAAGGCCAGGCTGGATGAGGCCTTGAGCAACCTGCTCTAGTGGGAGGTGTCCCTGCCTATGGCAGGGGGTTGGAGCTGGATGATCCTTGAGGTCCCTTCCAACCTAAACCATTCTATGATTCTATAATTATGGCTAGGTTAGGTTGTTAAGCAAGAATATTTAGAGTTCTGCAACAGGGAGAGCAATGCATCAGCTTTTCCTGGTGTTAGTGGGTGCTTCAGAACCTTTTGCAAGAGAAGTCATTAATTTGTGGTTTATGATGACTAGTAGCCTTTCCCAATATGAACTAATGTGGGGTTTTTTTTTGGTCCTTTTCTGGTTCACTAGGTTACTCTTTGCTTGTTTCTTTACAGTCTAATTCTACTAATTTACCCATTTCAAATCAGTACAGACTCATTTACTCTTTTCCCCCTAAGTCTAGCAACATCAGAACCTAATCACTCTGGGTAGGATTATCTTCTGCAAATCACTGGCCTGACAGTGACATTTAAAGTAGATTCTCTCCTACCACCAGGATGCTCCTGTAGAAGCCTCCCTTTTCTTTACAGCTTGGCTAAAACATGTTCCAATTTTTTCATGAAAACTAGATGGCCACCAAGGTCTTACATTCCTGTACCAACTGGGAGACAGCTGATCTTAGTTACTGTGGAGTGTTTAGTTTCAACCAAAAGTATTAAACATGTTTAACTAGTCCAGCATCCTTTCTCTGCAGAGGCACTAACTATGAAGAGATCTTGTGAAAGAGCTTTGCTAAAATTTATTTATAGTTTGATTAGAACCACATGTTGTTACCTAACATCTGAAAGTGAAAAGGCTGTGTTCTACTCATACAGATGCGTGAGGCATTACAAGAACAATTAATATGACAGGGCAATAAATTCTTAAACTGCTGGAAGTGCTGAACAATTGCCCACATTTACCTGTAGTCTAATTGGAATAAGAACAATTTTGGGAATTTCACTCCATGACCACTGATTGGTTGAGTTTGTCCCCAAACTCAACTCTTCAAATGTGTGGTAAACGTAAATTTTTTTAACTGTATGTGAGCATCAGCACTTGAGCTCCACCTCTGTAATGTTAAATGAGTTTGTAAAGGGGTACAAAGATTCTTTGGCACAAAGGCATTGAGATTTTCAAATTGTATTTGAAACAGAATACTTTAGCCAGATGCATGTCTTTGGAAGGTTAACTACTAGGTAAATGGAAAAAACTTGAGAAAAGAAAACAAAATTATCTTGAAGTGGGAGATCTAGATTTGCACTTTTCAAGGTTTCCTAACATTTAAAAATTGGGTTTTAGTCAAGGAAGATTTGACTTGTAGGAAAAAAAAGCACTAGATATTACTCATAATAATGAAGTTGTGGAAATTGTGTTAAGTATATACTCTTCAAGGAAGTAAAAGATGTTAATGATTCTTCACATTTTAAGCCACGGTTTTGGTGTAATTGATTGAAGAGGATGCTTAACGTTCTTGGATATCAGGAGTAAATTCTCTCTGAATTTATATGTGTATTAATTCACCAGAGAACAGAATATGACTGTATAAGAATGATGCTATATGGTGCTCCTTACTACAGTGAATGGAGGTGTTTTCAGTCCAGCTATATAGCTAAGGCTGCAGTTTCCTAGATCCTTGTCCTGAAGCCAGCAGCTGTCAAATACACTTGTATATGCTTTAATCTTTTACACCACTTTTTATACTTTAACTTTTACAAGTGGCAGTCTAATTCATGAAGGAGACACAAGGCAATAGAAATTTCTGAAGCTTAAATTCAATCCTTAAAATCAACAGCTTCCTTTTACTACAACCTCTGTTTCTCTTGTATTTTTTACCATACAAAAGCGTAGCATACTAAGATTAAGAAATTACTCTTTTCCTTTCTGAGTTCTGATAATTTACTTCCCAACATGAAGGTGCAACCTTCCTTTACTCAACCTACAGGCTAGTGTAGTTATCTTGCCTTTAAAGATTTTTTTTTTCTTTTTAATTGCCTGCATGAAATTAATGTTTGGAGAGAGTTTGAAAAATAAACTTATTCTTTAGGTAAGTACCTTTTCCAGTATGTTGGTGAAACCTCTGGAAGTAAACATTATCATTTCATTAAAGGTGAAACCTGCTTCATTTCCCCATCTCTAATAGAATGTCCTTTTGCTCACTAATCTGTCTTCATACCTTTGACTGCAATCCAAAATGTGCAAGAACTGGAGGGGAGAGCCTGTGTAGTCCATGACTTGCATTTGGCAGGTGTGACTTTGTTGCTTCACTGCCTTTTGTAATTTCAGCGTATAAAGGTAGCAGTACCAGCCAGCAAAATTTATAAAGAACTGGCAAAAGAAGCTTCAGAATTGTTGGCAGTCATCTTTTGGGCACTCATTAGAACATCAGGAGGTGAAGAATAGCAGAGGGAATGTGTCCAACAGACCAATTTGATACAGGCAGAACTGCAGTCACAAGTGTGTACAGATCATAAAATAAAATCAGACTTCCATTTTTCGATATAAGGAAAATAGTAACACATCTTAAATTGCTGATAAATTGAAAATGCAAATAGATTTGAAGAAGTGCTGTGCGGCATTTACATCCTTCAATGTTTGAGTATGCGCTGATTACAACAACTCAATGATGTCTGTTTTTGTGTACCTCTACTTACCTGAATGTTTTTATGCAACAAATTCAGTGAAAACAGAAATCCAGTAGATGCAGGTTTAATGAGTTACACGACTTTTATGTCATGTGAATTAGGGTGAAATTTTGGTAGGAAGATTGTCGTGAAAATAAAGCAAAAAAGGAAGGAATAAAGATTGCATATATCATAGTTGCTAACAAAAATTAATCTGAGAGGGCTTGCAAACATTTGCAAAGTTGGACATAAAAGGCTGTAGAAAAGAAAGCAGTTAACAGGGAGGCAGATGTTAGAGTAAAACATAATCAAGATGAATACAAAGAGGTTCTCAGTGTAAAAATGAACAATGAAAAACGTAAAATGTGGGAATGCTAAGAAACAGTGTTAGAGAAGGAGGATCTTGGGAGTGTTAAATTGAACATAAGCATGCAGTATAGTGCTGCTACAAAAATGTAAATACAGAGAGGGGACTTATTTTCTCTGTCTTTGGTCCAAGAATAAATGATAGTTTTCTTAGAGAATGTTCTCTGACTGAGGTAGTATCACCAGAATGGTTCTGGAAGCTATTGTGGTGGGTCACTGTGTCAGTCTGAGCCTAGACAGTTTTCATTAACCTCAGCACCACTCAGTCTTCCTCTCTTCAGAACAGACTTTTGAAAATAATTGCATTTGTAATAGCCACTCTGAATTTGTAACCAAAATACTAGCCTCAATTACATGGTGTTTCCCTGTGTCCCTTACAGCCCTCATTTCTGGTTTTGTTCTGCTTGCAGAACATTTAGTTTACACTATTATTCTTTTGCAAGGTACCAGCAAATATTGCTAGAGTGTTGTTTGTTCTGTGTAACCTCTTTTATCACTGCCCCTCTTCATTGAGTTTTACCTCCTCCCTGTCAAGTGCATCCAAAACAAGCATTTCTTTGGACAGCTGTTTTTCCAATTATTCCTTGTGCTGCTACAATTGTCATCTGGCATCTCGTGCATGTCATCTGCTGCTGGGGACTAAATATGCTACAAGGAGATGGGATTTTTTTTTTCACTTAATAATCAGTTAATCAATACTAAATTAAAGTAAGACCGGTTATGGGGAGATGGCACAATCGTGTAATGTTAGGGGTTGGAAGGGACGTCCAGAGATCAAGGTTTTTCAGAATGCTGGATTCTGATACAAGAGGATTAAAGAGCTCTCAGTGACACCAGATATCTTGACCAGCTGACAAAGGCAACAGCATTACTGTCAAACCAAAATTCAGGTCAATTCCTGTCCCTCTTAAACTGGGGAGCCCAAAACTGAACACAGTATTCAAGATGAGGTCTCACCAGGGCAGAGTAGAGGGGGAGGAGAACCTCCCTTGATCTGCTGGACACACTCTTCCTAATACATCCCAGGATCCCATTGGCCTTCTTGGCCACAAGGGCACGTTGCTGTGCCATGGCTAACTTGTTATCCACCAGGACCCCCAAGTCCCTCTCCACAGGGCTGCTTTCCAGCAGATCACCTCCCAGCCTGTACTGGTGCAGTTCATTATTCCTCCCCAGATGCAGGACTCTGCACTTGTCCTTGTTGAACTTCATCTGGTTCCTCTGTGCCCAGCTCTCCAGTCTGTCCAGGTCTCATTGGATGGCTGCACAGCCTTCAGCTGTATCAGCCAAGCCTCCCAGCTTGGTGTCGTCAGCAAACTTGCTGACTAGACACTCTGTGCCCTCATCAATGTCACTGATGAAGATGTTGAACAGGACTGGCCCCAGCACTGATCCCTGGGACACACCACTAGTCACAGCTCTCCAGCTGGACCTGGCACCAAAGATCAGCACCTTCTGAACCCTATCTTGCAACCAGTTCCTAACCCACCTCACTGTCTGCTCTTCCATCCCACAATTCCTCAGCTTGGTCACTAAAATGTCATGGGAGATGGTGTCAGAGGCCTTGCTAAGGTCAAGGCAGACTACATCCACTGGTTTCCCTGAATCTACCCATTCAGTTATGGCATCATGAAATGCTATCAGGTTGGTTAAGCATGACTTCCCCTTGGTAAATCCATGCTGACTACTCCTGATAACCTTCTTTTCCAAGTGCCTTGAGATGCCCTCCAACAGGAGCCGCTCCATCATTTTTCCAGGGATAGAGGTGAGGCTGACTGGTCTATAGTTTCCTGGAACCTCTTTCTTGCCCTTTTTGAGGACTGGAGTGCCATTGGCTCTCCTCCAGTCCTTGGGCACCTCTCCTGTCTGCCACCATTTGGCAAAGATGATGGAGAGTGGCAGAGCGATAATATCAGCCAGTTATTCCTTTATGAGGAAAGGCTGAGGGAGCTGGGTCTCTTTACCTTGGAGAATAGGAGACTGAGGGATGACTTCATGTTTATAAAGATGTAAAGGGTGAGTAACAGGGAGACAGAGCCAAGCTTTTCTCAGTAATGTCCAGTGATAGGACAAGGGGCAGTGGGTGCAAGCTGGGGCATAGAAGTTTCCACATGAACATAAGGAAAGACTGTTTTTCTGTGAAGGTGACAGGAGCCCTGAGAAAGACTGCCTAGGGAGGTCGTGGAATCTCCTTCTCGGGAGTCATTCAAAATTCACCTGGATGTGTTACTGTGCAGCCTGCCCTAGGTGATTCTGCTGTGGCTGGGGGGTTGGACTTGATCTTTTGAGGTCACTTCCAACCCCAAACATTATGTAATTCCTTGATGATTGCCTTTTGCTCACAGCAGTTGAAGAACAGAAGAATACATCCTTTCCAGTGATTTAATTATTTATAATTTTCCTTTACCCTTCATTATTCTTTAAATATGTTTCTCTACTTGCCTGTCCTAACCAAAAATCACTTTTTTCTTGAAAAAGCAATGCAAGATCGTGCTGGGAACTAACAGTTGTAAATAACATAATTTACACCTATCATAATGTTTTTACTGGATTGCACTTAGAAATCAACAACTAATGCAAAAATGTATGTGTAACTTCCAGTCTGTCGTCATCTTTTGTGTGGTTTTTGTTGGTGTTTTTTTAATTTGGTTTGTCTTGGTTCTTTTTTTCTGCTTGTTTCTTTTTTTCATTTTCAGTGTTTTGCTTTGTTTGGGTTTTTTTTTAGTATGTTTTCCTTTTTTTTTTCTTTTTTTTTTCTTTTGCTAATGCAGAAGATTGCAAAAGTCTTGGAAGGAAGGAAAATATTTGTAATATTTAATAATTCTGTCCAGGGTTTTAGTCTTATAAATTGTTCTACCATGTTATATGAGCAGAATATTAATAGGCAGTCATCTTAATTAGAACTGAATCCTGAAGAGGGAGGATTCACTTCAAGTTTTAAGTGTTGTCAAACAAGCAAAATGGAAAATGCACAACAGTGCTAGCTGATGGTATAGTAACTAATCACATAATAAGTAATTATTTTAAAATCAGAGGGACCAAATTTGAAGAGAGTAGATTTGGTGTAGTACTGTTTTTGAACATAAGCTAGTAGAAAGAATGTAAAATTTAGGCCAAAAATCAGAACTTAATGGGGTGAGATTTAACAAGGCCAAGTGCAGGGTTCTGCACTTTGGCCACAACAACCCCAAGCAGCGCTACAGGCTGGGGACAGAATGGCTGCAGAGCAGCCAGGCAGAAAGAGACCTGGGAGTACTGGTAGATAGTAGGCTGAACATGAGCCAGCAGTGTGCCCAGGTGGCCAAGATTGCCAATGGCATCCTGGCCTGGATCAGGAACAATGTGGCCAGTAGCACAAGGGAAGTTATTCTTCCTCTGTACTCAACACTGGTCAGGCCACACCTTGAGTCTTGTGTCCAGTTCTGGGCTCCTCAATTCAGGAGAGATGTTGAGATGCTGGAACATGTCCAGAGAAGCTGTTGAAGGCCTGGAACAAAGCCCTATAAGGAGAGGCTGAGGGAGCTGAGGGTGTGCAGCTTGGGAGAGGAGGAGGCTCAGGGGGGACCTCATTGCTGTGTGCAACTACCTGAAGGGAGGCTGTAGCCAGGTGGGGGTTGGTCTCTTCTGCCAGGCAACCAGCAACAGAACAAGGGGACACAGTTTCATGTTGTACTGGGGGAGGTATAGGCTGGATGTTAGGAGGAAGTTCTTCACAGAAAGAGTGATTGGCATTGGAATGGGCTGCCCAGGGAGGTGGTGGAGTCACCGTCCCTGGAAGTGTTCAGAAAAAGCCTGGATAGGGCACTTGGTGTCATGGTCTAGTTGTTAGGGCTGGGTGCTAGGTTGGATTGGATGATCTCGGAGGTCTTTTCCAACCTGGTTGATTCTGTGATCCTAGTGAAAAATACCAAGGTTTCACCTATGTTTTAAAAATAAAAACATAGCAAGAATACATGGAACAGTACTTTGCATGTTACCGTTGTCCTAGCATAATCCAGGTCTTAGCAACACTAAGTTGTAGTAGGAGGTAACATTAAGCCCTTTGACAATTTTGACTAGTTTAACTGAAAATGCCTTTGGGATGGCTTTGTGATGTTTTTTAGACGTTCACAATTTGGAAGTTATCCTTACAATTTAACGTTTATGTGGGAAATGACATCTTGTATTGGACTAAGAAACACAGCTGAAAAAAATGAGTCATGCTTTCAGGAAGGCAAGGCCTTCTTTGAATCTGAAGAACCCATATGTTTATACTGATGACACCATTATTGTAGTTCACATTTTGCTAAGTATTTGATAATTTCTCTGAGTGCAGAAACTGTCTTGCTTATTCATGAGAACAAGAAAATTAAAAGTGCTTGCCCAAAGAGCTCACAATTGTCTAATGTTTTCTAAAGATTAAATTGATGCCATCTAGCAAAATTGGCACTAACAAGAGCTTTCCAGCTCATTGTACTATACTCCTGCTGCATCCAAATGAATTGCCTCTGCTTGTTTGAGCCCTCATTTTGAGCTATTCCTTTTCACTTTCTGTCCTGTGTAACTGCATTCTCCATTCTGTACTATTTATGCTGACCTGCTCTGTGATCTTTTTCTTGCTCAAAAGCACTCTTCTGAAGTCTGTCCTTTGATCCATATAAAGTGTAAGATCTCACCAAATAGCTGCCTGACTCTATTCTACCTTTTTTACCTTCTATATCTTTAAGTGTGTTTTCTCTCACCAAGCCTTATTTTTTGTTCTCTTTGATGTCTTCTTGGTTTGTTTTTATCTCTCTCTGCTCTAAAAAGAACCCAGAAAACCTGCCCTGAAGGTAATTTTCATTCTTGTTCTGCACTATACATTTCCTGGCTTTGACACACCCTTCTTTTTTGCTCTTTTATTGCCCTGTTACCTTTCCAGCTATTTATTTTATTATGTGTCATGGGTTTAATATATTTGAAATTATGTGCTGTCGTATGTTTTTAAATAGCTGGTCCAAACACAATGCAAACCGAGTTGGAAAGCATCCTTCTCAGTTGTTTCCTCTTCCTCCTCATGTGTTACATGTTTTCTCTATTTCTAGGATTATTTCTACCATTGGGAAAGGGACACAACAAGAAACCAAGCCCTTTCTACTGCCTCACTGTGTTCTTACCTGTGGCATAATATCTTAAATGTAACATTAACCTTATGAAAGCTACAGTCTGGTTTCACCTAGTTGATTAGTATTTCCTTACAACTTCTGAGTTGATATTCCAATGATACCTGAGTACTTCAAGTGCCTATGATAATAGTCTCTTTTTGGCACACACAGGAAAACTTGATTAACTCATTACAGCTGTGCTAATCAATCCTTGAACGAGTAGCCTTCTGTTCTTCTCACCAGCCTCTCCAGTGCAGAAACTTTTTGTTTGTTTGTTTGTAATTGATATAATCTTCCCTTGCTTATTTAAAATCACTGCTATTGGGAGGAGACTTAATTTTAGCATCTTACCTTGCAATAGCACACAACTTTTCTCCTTAACAAAAAATATAATATTAAGGTAACCAAATTATTTGATCACAGGGGTTAGCCTGTCTCAAAACAAAAAACAACCTCCAAAAAAACCCAAACAACAAAAAAAACCCCAACACATCACCTGATGTAACTTTTCAAAGTTGAGGTGAACCTCAAGCTGACATAGAGCTTATTTATTTCCTGGATCAGCAAAGTCTATAGATATTGTTAACAGGTGTGGTTTCCTTGAAATAATCAACAGATGAAACCAGAGACAAACATAACAAATACAGAACTTTTCCCAGGAATCCCTCAGACACCTGAGATATACTGTTTTGGTTTAAAAAATTGCATTAGTTTACTTAGCTTCTAAAATTTAGTGAAAGAGCACAAGCTTTTCAGTCATTGTTCCAACTGAGTAACATTTGCTCTAAACTCTATAATAAAGTTATTGAAGACTTTAAATGACTACTGTAGAGCAGAGTATTTAACTATTGGAGTAAGTGACAGTCAGCTGGAACAGCAGTTATATATGTGCTCCAATTATTCCACTGAAAATGCTTCTTTAAAATATTTAGTTCATTTTAAAAACTATTTTTTTGTTTGTTTGTTTAGGTAAAAATCTACTTTTTCTCCAGATAAGACATTTCTCTTTCATAAAAATATACAAGCCAGTAATATATACTTGTTTTGAAAACTGTGATTTAAAAACCATGTTTCCCATTGAAAAGGCCAATTTTGTGCAAAGTAATGAAATTCTATTCGTGCTGTAATTTATTGCATTGATTTGGGATGGGGTCTGCAACATGAACTTTCTTGACAGGAAACTAAGTTGAAGTGGAACATAATTTTTACTGAATTCAGTATTATGTCCTTGACAAATAATAAACATAAGAGTAGTATAAGGTTAGTAGATGAGAAACTGAAATCAATTTTTAATTAAGCCAAATGACACTTAACCTTTTTTTTCTTTCATGTGATAGAACTGGAATAGGGAATAGACATAGAGGTTTGTTTGAATGACACGATTTTCTTCCATAAAGAGACCTTCATTTGCAAAGGCAAGGAAAACTCAAACTTTTAAATCTGTATGCTGAGTCACAAAAATAACATACCATTACTCAGTCTAACTGGACATCTGTTCTCAGGTGAACTGTTCTGTGAGACTGATGTTTTGCCATCGCTGGCAATTGTTTGCTAGAATTTGTCTTCCAATAATAGATAAAATGCTTTCAAAATCAAAGGATTGCTAGGAATTTTATGTTTTGAAATTCTAAATGTCACTGATCAATTTCTGAAGTAATGGATAGAGATAGTGGCAGGTGGACAATCAGTTACATTGAGGGAGGTTTTAAAGTTATTTACTAGCTAATAGAAATGTACATGAGAGAGCAGAGGGGAGAGACACACTTGTTAAAAGACTGATTCTTACTGCAGTAGTTCAGATTCTGAAAACACAGCAGGAGAATCTGTCAGGTATGTCTATTTTGTGTTTAAGAACTTCTTATTTGGGAAAGCATGACTCCTGTTTAAATAGACTTTCGGTAGCAGGAAAAGGAGAGAGGCAACAATAAAGGCGAGTCAAAAAAAGAACAGCCATGCATATCTAGAGATTTCCTTCCCTAATCTTTGTAATTAAATATCAAGACATCTCGATAACCACATCCAATCAACAGACTTAGGTAAAAACAAAATACACTAGATTTGGAAGGTCTGTGGGTTTTTTGAATGTAGTAAGTTCATTTTCACTTCTTACAAAACACTGAGGTTATTAATGGAACTCTCAAGGGGAAGTGTTACAGAAAGTTTGTTTAGGCCCTTAAAGCTATGTTTTTACACGTTTCACTGGCATAATCTAGCCACATCAAGATTTGTAACATTTTTTTTAATCTCTGTTAGGTTATATTGTTGTATGATAAAGCAGTAACACAATTTGTCACTCAGGATTGGCATTGGTGCCTATGGCAATAGTAGGTTTTATTCACTCTGTCCGTGATGAGGGTTAATTGCATGACATCTGGGAGAAATGGAGAAAACTGTCTTACATTAGGGAAGATGCTGGTTTGTCCTAATGTGACATCTATGCCAGAGCATCCCTTCCAATGTTTGGTTGTTTTTTTTTTTAAAAAAAAACTATTCTCAACAGCAAGCCTAAGCAAGACTTCTGTATTAATATTTACACATTTGGCTCCCTGTGGTTCTGAGTCACTGTTTAAGTTCAACTCGAGTTACCTCATTGAATGCAGTCATAGAGTCTTTTTTAAAATTACAAGTTAAATAGTTGTTTATGTTTCTAGAAAGAATTGCAAGGTAAGCAAGAGAAAGTATGTCTGTAAACATGCAGAGACAGACACTAATAATCTGCCCACCGAATGCAGGAGAATGCAGGAATTAAACCCTTGGTTTGGTGTCTGCTCTCCATTGAGTGGGTATATGGGGTTTAATTCAACTCCTGTTGAAATATTTTCAGATGTAAAATATATCAAAATATACACAGACTTTTATTGTGTGAGATCATGTGCATGTGTGCTACTGACAAGAGTAGTTGATTTTTATTTGTTGATCACAGTATGGTTTGATAGATACCTATTACATCTCCTCCAGGTGTGTACAAGATGGTATGGCACAGCTGCAAACTGTTTTTCAATTGGTTTTATGCTTTTTCACTGAACAGGGTGGAACTGCTTAAGTTCAAGGTCAATCAAGGTCATGTTGTAGAAGGTGTCTGAGGCCTATTCCTTGCAGATATTAAGTTTTATAGGAGATCAAAGGAAAGAAAAAAGAGGTTGATTTGAGAGATGGCCCTACTCAACTGGATTTTGGGTTTATTCCTTCAATAGAGCATCTGCATTCTGCAAATTAAGTCACTTGCACTGGACAGCAGGAGGGATTACTAATAGCATGTACCTAAGTTTTGTTCATCAGACTTGAGATCTCATTTTCAGAGGTGTGATCCAAATGAAATCACTTAACCTTTCAGTGCTAACAGGGTTTTGCATCTTTTAATTATCCTGTAGAATAGGGATACTAAGTCAGTATTATTCCATAGCAGTACCCTGAAGATTAATCCAATCTTTCTTTGTGATGTGCTAAAATAATACAAGGATGAGAGACGTGGAAAATTCATCCAGTGGTTAATATTTCTGCCTTTAATGATTGAATTGCATGCAATAAATATTCTGACATGTTAACAAGTCTTATAAAGAACAATAATGATTAAGCAAAATAATACCTGCTGGGTGCCTAATTGACCAGCATTCATGCTTAGTAATAACTGAGGCTGGAGTTCTCTGCAAAAAAAGCAGTTGTGATCATGTAATGAAAGATAATTACAACCCGTGCACATGGGAATGGATTGTGTTTGAAGAGACATCAAATGCCGGGACTAAGATTATTTTTGCAGCCACAGCATCTGAGCCTATGAGAAGGCAAATTAGCTTAATAGACCCTTCATCCTGAACAACGACTTTTTAATATTGTTGTTAAATATTTTTAATTGTCAGATGTGGAATTCTTTCTCCCATGTGAAAAAAGTTAATATTTTACATGGAACATCCACCAGTCATTTAAACTTCCAGGCCCACAAAATGCACATCAAAAGACAGGTAAAGGAAATTTGGCTTCTATCTACATCATAAACCCATCCTTCAAGAAATCTTATCAGGATCATTCAGAAATTGATCTCTAGATCAGAAACAAAAATACCAAAGTTTTTAATGCCTGGAAAGATTTACATCAGACTCATAATCAGACCTCCTCCTTGTCACTTATAAAATGTCTGCAATTTTCCAGTGTTGCATATGATGAGGTAGTATTTTTCAGAGTTGTTTCCATTTCCTCAGGCCAGAATACTGTTAGATTGAGACTTTCATGTCAGCAAGAACTTAAAATCATAGAATCGTAGAATGCAGTAGCTGGAAAGGACATCTAGTCTAACCCCACCCCTGCAGTGAGCAGAGACATCCCCAACTAGATCAGGTTGCTTAGAGACACATAAATCCTGACCTTGGGTATTTCCAGGGATGGGGCCTTCACCATCTCCCTGGGCAGTCTGTTCCGGTCTTCGACCACCCTGGTAGTAAAGAACTTGATCCTAATGTCCAATCTAAATCTACCCCTGAAGGCCCTCTTCTGGGACTTTATAAGGTGACCACCTTCTGCTGAACAAACCCAAATCTCTCATCCTGTCTTTCTAGGAGAGATGCTTCAGCCCTCTGATCATTTTCATGGCCCTCTTCTGGACCTGCTCCATCAGGTCCATGTCCTTCTTGAAACTGAATGCAGCACCTCTCCTTGTTGGTTCCTCCACTACCTGCATCAGGAAATTATCATCAATACACTGTAAGAGCCTTTTGGACTGACTGCACCTGGCTGTGCTTCCCACCAAATATCAGGGTTGTTGAAGTCACCCATGAGTACCATCTTGAAATGGGGTCTCACCAGGGCAGAGTAGAGGCAGAGGAGAACATCCCTCGATCTGCTGGACACACTCTTCTTAATGCACCCCAGGGTTCCATTGGCCCTCTTAGCCATAAGGGCACATTGCTGTCCCATGGACAACTTTTTGTCCACCAGGACTCGCAGGTCCTTCTTCATGGAGCTGCTCTCCAGAAGATCACCTTCCAAGTGCAGTTTATTATTCCTCTCCAGGTGCAGGGGGAGGAGTCCTTGCAGGATTCCTGCACTTAATCCTTGTTGAACTTCATTAGGTTCCTCTTCATTAGGTTCCCCAGCTCTCCAGTCTGTCCAGGTCTCACTGGATGGATGCGCAGCCTCCAGCTGTATCAGCCAAGCCACTCAGTTTGGTATTGTCATCAGCAAACTTGCTGAGCAGACACTCTGTCCTCCCATCAGTGTCACTGATGAAGATACTGAACAGCACCAGACCCAGCACTGATCCCTGGGGGACTCTACTAGGTACATCTCTCCAGCTGGACTTGGCACCGGTGATCAGCACTCTGCATTCTGTTATTTAACCAGTGTTTAATCCATCTCACTGCTCTCCTACCCCAACACTTCCTGAGTTTGCTTACTAGGATGTTATGGGAGACAACGTCAGAAGCCTTGTTTACTGCCTTGACCACAGACTTGCCTTCCCTCCCTCTTTCAGTTACTGGCTTTAGTCTGGCAGGGGAAGGCTTCAGGGGTACTTGACTTTCGATAGGTATTTTTGCCTTTCCATTGGAGCAGACAGAGCCTGGCACCACCTGTCAGTTTCATCTTCTGCTTCCCTAATGCCTCTCAGCCTGTTGACTTAATCTTTTAACCTCACCTTGCAGCTGTGCTGCTGGTTTGAGTAGAAAATCCACCTGTTCAGTGTGCACAACTCCCTGGTACCAAGGAGAGACTGAGGCATTCCCTGCAGCCAGTGACCTGCATCATTGCATACTTCTGTTCAACCTCTCTCTGGGTTCCTGCCCCTATCTTAGCTGGTACCAGGAGCTTGCCCTTCTTCTGCCAGGTGGAGACCATTATACTTGCCTGAGATACTATTGTGGTTTGTAGGGGTTTGGGGTTGGGTTTTTTTGGGAGTGTTTTGTTTTCTTTACCCCTCATGAGTTACTTGATGTTTTCCCAGAGGTGATCTCTCACTGGAATGGTGCTCTTGCACTCTTTGGTGTTTAAATTTCATGCACTTTCTCAGCAACACTCCCCAGCCACATCGCCTTCCTGAGCAGGCATGCTGGAGGATAGCCTCGCTGGTCCTGCTTGTCTCTTAGGGTCCTTTTGTACTCAGAAGTTGCCTAAAGCAATCCCAAATTAAAGCACAGCTCACCTAGAGTTTTACCAAGCTTTCCTGGAGGTGATCTCTTGCCACACTTTTTATCACAGTATCATCGGGGTTGGAAGAGACCTCACAGATCATCAAGTCCAACCCTTTACCACAGAGCTCAAGGCTAGACCATGGCACCAAGTGCCACGTCCAATCCTGCCTTGAACAGCTACAGGGACAGTGACTCCACCACCTCCCTGGGCAGCCCATTCCAGTGGCCAACAACTCTCTCAGTGAAGAACTTTCTCCTCACCTCGAGCCTAAGTTTCCCCTGGCGCAGCCTGAGGCTGTGTCCTCTCGTTCTGGCGCTGGCCATCTGAGAGAAGAGAGCAACCTCCCCCTGGCCACAACCACCCCTCAGGTAGTTGTAGACAGCAATAAGGTCACCCCTGAGCCTCCTCTTCTCCAGGCTAAACAATCCCAGCTCCCCCAGCCTCTCCTCATAGGGCTTGTGCTCAGGGCCTCTCACCAGCCTCGTTGCCCTTCTCTGGACACGCTCAAGCATCTCAATGTCCCTTCTAAACTGGGGGGCCCAGAACTGAAGACAGTACTCAAGGTGTGGTCTAACCAGTGCAGAGTACAGGAGCAGAATGACCTCCCTGCTCCTGCTGACCACACCATTCCTGATGCAGGCCAGGATAGCACTGGCTGTCTTGGCCACCTGGGCACACTGCTGGCTCATGTTCAGGCGGGTATCAATCAGCATCCCCAGATCCCTCTCTGTTTGATGCAGCCTGTGATGCCATTTGCATACTGGACTGCAAATGCACATCATTGGCTCATGTCCATCTTTTTGTCCACCAGTAGTAGTAACTTCAAGACTCAGTCACCTTTTCTCTTGAACTTATTTCCTCCCACTGGGGAACATGCGGAACCTTCTTATCCTAGCTTTGTGGGGTGATTATCTGTACTATAAACAAAGGCTTTGCAAGCAGGCATTGTTTTCTATTCCATTTTAATGTGATTGTGTCTTTAGAGTATGCAATTTAAGTTTTAATTGGTTATTAACAGTAGCCATTGCAGTTAGATAATTCCATAAAGAAAAGAGAAACCAAATTACTTCCAACTAATCTATGTTCTGTGCCAGCAATCTGAAAATGAAGGGTTGCAAGGAACATATGAAGGAGAAGGAGGAAGAGCTACTAGTTGAATAAAAGCTTATTCAAACTTAATGTCTAGATTTCCAGAAGGCTTACAGTTCTTGCACCTGCACACAGTACATTTGCCAGTAAACGTTCATGCTTTTACCAACCACACATTGAAAATTATAATAGAAGGAAGCTGAAGTTGCAATTATGTAGTAGAAAAACACTCAGTCCAGAAGGCTTGTTGAGATCTCTCCTTTTTCTCCCTGGGATGGTATCATGGTAAAAGTTGCTTTGTAGAACTGATGTTACACTGCTGTCTTACCAAATGTGGCTTTATGTTCTGTAGTTTCTGAGACACTGAGAAGCAAACTGCGTGATTCTCTGTATTGAAAGTTACAGACCTTTAAAATGAGGAATAACCTCCTGAAGCTAGCTAGTATTGTATATACTATCAAAGGAGTTTTAGTCAATATTTCCACAGAACTTTGTGGTGGAAAGCACCTCTTCACTGCCATTCATGCAAAATGAAGTAGACACCTGTAAGATTAGCCTAAAAAGTTCAACTTGGTTGAAGAATTATAGAATGGTTTAGGTTGGAAGGGACCTCAAGGAAGTCCACAAGGTGTCACTGACATGATGCCAGGATCTGTTAAGGAAGTAGTATTTCAGATATCCTACAAAAGATTTTTTGTTTTGTTTATATTGACTGTAGTTCAAAAACTCACGATGCACTCTTTTCCCGGGTATGTGTCCTGTATAAAAATGCTTCCAAAACCACAATTGTAATCCCAAGGGCAAAATACAAAATATTCCAAAGCAGAGGGAAGGAGAAAAAAATTGAGTTGCTGTACTGCCAATCGCCTGGCCACTGTGAATAGCTTTTTCTGCAGGCAGGAACCCAGTTAATGAGCGAGAGAAGACCTCTAGGTGTCCACTCAGGAAATCACCCTAACATGCTAGAGTCCCTGCAGAATCTCTGAAGAAAGGCTGTAGGAAGACAGACTTTGTAAATCATTTCCCTATTAAATACGTTTTTTGAAAATCAAACTGGCCAATAGGCACAAGTGTCAGAAGTTTTTGGCCAATGAATGTAAAGTATCGTGCCTTGTGAGAGTTACACATTCCCTAAAATGCAGTAGGCACGTGTGGGGCTGCACAATACATCTGACTCTGGTGCTGTGTTGCTACCACCTTAGGCCAGGCTTACTGGGCCAATTCCCCACTGTTTGTTTTGTCTGCTTATCAACTCCCAGATCCTGCAGCAGGAGGATGAGGGCCAGTGGCCAAACGAGTCTATAGGGATTCATGCCCTGCCAGGACATTGACTTACCATCATCTTACAAACCCAGATGCCTTTCTGCAGTCCAGAGCTAATTACAGAAGGAGTGGGCCATGCAAGCTAACAGAGCTTAAGATGTTCTTGAAGTGAGATGCACTGATTAAACTGTGATGTACAGTGTGCTAGTTTGAGCCTAGCTAGCATATTTTGGTGAGAAGAACTAGATGATAGGCTGTAAAATGAAAACAATGGTGAGGTCTACTTCCCTCACAGTCTTGCTGAGATGTATATAAAAGAAAAGCAAAACAAAGATTAGTGCACTTGCTTCTTCTCCTCGCTGGGGAGCTTTGCCTGCTGGGGAGAAGCTGAGGCTGCTGGCTGGACTCCATCTTGCTTTCTAACCTCACCCTCCTTTGCTTGGCTGCTTCACCTTGCTTTTTTTTTTTTAATCCCTCTGGCCGCACCTCCATTCTTCCTTGGGATTGGGGTAAGGTTGAGAGGGGTAGGGGGAAGGTGAGGGGTGGTTGAGAGCCCCTCCTGGGGACTCAGGTTTCTGGGAGGGGAGTTGTGTCTGTATTACCTTTTTTACCTTGTATATTTCTGTATATAGCTGTATATACTGTAAATATCTGCTTGTAAATTGTGCCAGCTGTAAATATAAGCTTCATTCAAATTTCCAGAGCTGACTGAGTCTAGTCTGGGTAATTTCTAAAAGTGTGGGGGGGGTGGGGGACACCCAAACCATCACATACAGTCTGTCAAGGTAATAAGAATTTTGTTCACAATTGGGTAAAAAAGAAAAAAAAGGTTAATTTTGTTTTGGTATTTTTTTAAAGGAAACACAAAACTTTGTTTAGCAGCCTGCAGGTCCCAAGGCTGGAAAATACTTTGGCATATAGTGAGTTTTACAAGCAACAAGTAAACTAGAAAGAAGGTACTGCTTCTGTAGTAGAAATTTGAACATTCAGTGTTGTATCTTGTGTGGAACACGAGTCTGTCTCCAGTGGAACGCAAAGGACTGTCCTTCAGCTGAAGTAATTTGGTATCACTCTTCCCCAGCTAGATTTTTGGTTTGGTGGTTTTGTTTTTTTTTTTTTTTTTATCTTTGGTCATTTTGCTTTGATGCTTGCAGCAAAACCATAGGTTTGAGAGCATTGCTATCTTACTCATGAGGAAAGACCCAGCAGGAAGAGAAGAGACATAGACGTAAGTTGATTGCTATCAAATCCTACAGAGAGTTGAGGAGACATACACATTTTCTGACAAGAATGTGGATTTGCCAACAGTTACCAGTTCAAATTACCAGTTCACACAGTTTTTATAGTTTTGTCCTTGTTGCTGTTAATGGGAGTTGCATTTTGTGTGTATGGATTGAGTCCACCCAGGAAAAAAGTCGATAAATTCTGTTATTGCTGAGCTTATTATGTATTGAGTATTATCCACCAGCTACTGAGGAGGCAGAGTGCTGGAACCTAATTTTGAGATTGAAAATGCTATTACTGGGACAGTGTTAAGATCAGGAATATCTTGCATGTGACTGGTATAAATTAAAATACAAAGTACAGTGAAGAAACTAGTAATACCATGATTTCTTTTACTGCAACTTTGTGGTGGACTTTGCTATTACTTCTAAAGTTTTTAATATCATTGATATTTGAGTG
This sequence comes from Tricholaema leucomelas, assembly GCA_013400475.1. NCBI lineage: Eukaryota > Metazoa > Chordata > Aves > Piciformes > Lybiidae > Tricholaema lacrymosa > Tricholaema leucomelas. The sequence goes on along the minus strand of WAAF01007542.1, from coordinate 45,333 downwards.
CCTTAATTATTAATAATTGGCCTGAAGTGTCTCCAATGAACTGCCTTGTGGTTAATATGAACTTTAAAAGTATTTAATAATGCTATATGTAAAAGTAGTGATGAAAAGGAAAAGAACATATGTTTCTGACCTTCCAATAAAACTTTTTTCTGCACAGAAAAATTATTTTTTGGGTAAGAGTTGATAACTAAATGATAGAGAAGAGGTATTTTATGAGCACTAGATTTACATAGGTGTCTCGCATTATTGTTTTTACTAAAATACTCCCATTCTAGGAGTATTGTTGAAGGGAGATTGTCTGTGCAATGTGTTAATTAAAATCCAGGAAAGAAGAATGTGCCCTTTTTAGATGTTTTAATAAAAGATCAGGCTGTAGCAAATAGAAATAATATGACACAGGAGTAGAGGTGACATTTAAGCCATCTGAAAATGTGAATGACCACTACATTTGTCCTGATCATGCAAAGTTATTGGCTGAAATCTCATGAAGTATTCATTTCAGTTGGCTTAGAGTGGTGTTAAAATTTTAGATATATATTATGTGACCTGTAAGCATTAACTCCGGACTGCACTGATGTTCTGTGCCTCAGTTTTCCATCATTAAATCATAGGTAAGAATTCCTTCATTTTGCCCTTCCATTTTCTTTTGTGTATATGGCATAATCTGGGGTCTGGGACTCCCTCCCCTGTGTATGCTTGATCAACAAGGTAGAATCCTTGAGCTCTACTGTTATATTAATCATAATAACAAATAATAGCTGTTACTTCATTAGCTATCAGGTTTCCTGTTCAGTGTTAAGATAATGATCCTCTTCAATACATTTTTAATAAATCCCCAGAGATATTTTACATTACTGTTCTGCTCATTCTGAAAATCTGTTTTCTGTACCTGCTACTTTGGGGTTTTATTTGAGCTAATACTTACATTAGCTGACAAGACATAGTAATTTTTTATGCAAATCAACGTGCCATTCCTCACCTAGTTTATTTTCTCCTGTATTATTCTAACTCTTTCTCCTCCTCCGAAATACAATTTTGCACTGGAAAACGTATGACATTTTCCCTGGGGAATATTTAATGGTGTTAATTTTCAGAACCATAGAAGTGAGAGATGCTTAGAGTTCTATCACAGAGAATAGACAAAGATGAATTTGTCATCAGCGTGCATGCAGTCCTCAGACTGCCAATAATGACAGTTCAGACACAGACAGTCATTTCTGACCCACATTACTACTCATTCGTGATTTCTGGGAGGTGAATAATTGGTGAAATATTTAAAGGTATAGAGTACCTGCATAAAAATGAAAATGAATACTAGTAGTGTGAAGTAAAAATTATTTGTTTATATTCTTTCACAGTAAAATATGTTTTAATTTTTTCATCTGCATTGCTGCAGTGATTTGAAAGTCAGATCACGTTTACCAGGGGCACTATTACCAAACTGGAATTAAAGCTCAGCCTACTCAATCTGTCCGTATCATAAAACAGTCCAAAAAATGCTGATGACTGTTGAACTATTGATAGTTTATCAAGTTTTATGGACTAATGGAATGTAGATCACTGGTGCTTGTGTTAATAATGATTCTTTTAGTGTTTTTTTTTTTCTTTTAAACAAAGACATTGATTAAAGAATATCTGGTAAAGAATATGTCTGACAGTTATCTAGAAAATATTTCCTTTTCCTTTTTTTAACATTGAATTCAGAAGCTCTGAACAACGCAATTTAGTTACTGTGGAAGAATGTGTCAATAAAGTAAAATGGTAAATGGCTAATAAACATGTGTGAATCCTTTTAATTCTTGGTTACACAGTTTTGAAATAATTCAGTGTGTGTGGTCACTGCCTTTCTCTCTCTTTATATTCATACATCTGCATGTACCTCTCCACCCAGGTACATACTGTATAATATAGATGTATCATATTCACTTGATCTGAGTGGTAAAACCAATCTAATAACGAAGAACCATGTGCAGAAGCCTGTGCAGGTGGCCTGTGAAGCACAGGTAACTTAAAAAATGTCCTGTTTTTCACAAGTGGCTCAAGTGGAAGATCTGCTTTTTAAATGTATCCTAAACACAATGGCCATTTAGTGGTGTGAAAAACAAAGTTCTGTCTTAGCTGTCCTCATAACTACCCTGACGCAAATACAGCTAAATACATTAGTTTTGTCAACCAGACTTTAGGACGAGTTCTCAGGGAGGCTATAGAATCACTTTTGTGGACAAAGCACTGGCTTGGCCTGAGCCCACACCTGACCCTGCTCTAGGTAGGATCTTGGATGTGAGCTATTTTGAGGCCCATTCCAACCAAAGTTGTTTTGGGGAAAAAAAAACCAAACAAACACCTACGTTTGTGGAATATCCATGCCTTTCTAATGGAGCTGCCTTGACATAGTTGTAGTAGACCAGTGGGAAGCTCTTGCCCAGTCACACTAAATGCAGGGATGTTTGTTTTGTATCTTCATTCCTAAAATGTTGAGCAGCTGGGACGAGGAGCACTGACAGCAAAGATTGTAATCCAGCTACTTCCTCTTCAAGGGAATTCTGAAAACTGACAGGGTTCTAGTAACATGGGATACAAGGGATAAATTATTTTAAAGATTTCATGATGATGTGGTCAGAAAGTCAGCTCTCCATCGCTGCCCCCTGCCAAACTGTTGGATTAGCCACATTTATTCCTTTGTTCTCTTTCTGGCTCTAGTAAACCTTGAATAAGTTCAAGCAAAATGAACAAGTTTCACTGGAGAGTTTTTTGTCTACCTGAGAATTGTCTATACCATGGATATTCTCAGATAATAGATGAAATAGAATCTATATTTATTCCATACTGTGTAAACTTAATTTACAAGAAGATGATGATGCTACTGCATCTAGGACCTGTTCTGGTCATGACTTACAAATCACGTAATAGTAGTCAGAGAACTGCCACGTTTTTGGAACCTGACAGAACTGAAGGCAGAAACAATCAGCAATATCACATCAGGCAGGTTGGAGCTTACCAGAAAACTAAACTTCACTGTTAAAAACTGCAGTATCTAGACTTTTCAGAAACCATCAGGTAGACCAAACATGAGACAGGTCTTGGCTGATATCTAGAATAAGCAGTATGTAGGGCTGGATCATTGAAATCCTTTATTCTGTCATCTTCTCTCTGAGAGGTCTGAGTAGATAATTGTTTAAATACTTCTGAGCTTATTAATAGTTCATAAGAGTCTTGTCATTTTACTGACACAAGGATGTGTTAGTACTTTCAGATCTCAGAGCTGTGGTTTTTCATGTGGTTAGTACCCTGTATTTTTTGGTTAGGGAAAAAATGGTTTGTCATTTTGCCAGACAAACTTTCAGTAACACATAATTAAAATAACCTTAACTACAAACATTTTGCACTGTTTCTTTTCTGTCTTCACTGAAAAGCAGTGTTTTACTATCCAGTTAGATATTTTAATTCTTCTGTGTCCATCTTAGAGTTAACTTTATTGTGAAGTTTTTAGTAGTATGTGGTTTTTTTTTTCCTGTTATTAGTCCTTTATTAGAGTATGCAGCTTCCATGCATGTTAACCATGCGCTTCAAGAAGATAGCTGTCTTTGGTATTTCAGAGGAAATAATAAAACTAATGACAATATTAGTAGTGTCTAAATAATTCATATGCAGTCATGCATACAGTTGTTATTATTTGGAAAGTCATTATTAGTTTGTATAGTCCTGTACAGTGTTGACATGGGCTAATATTACTCCAGTAGTGAAACTTGCATTCACCTTGGTGTTGAGATGACACATTTTTATGCAGCAGTAAGCATCTAAAATGAATCTAAATTTAATATAAGTTTAAACATACAATTAATCAAATCATAGCATATTTGTCATGTGAAGCTAGCTTGACACAAGGATTTTTACTTAATTTATTGGCAATTAACACAAAACTAATTACTGAGTCATATTGGGGGGGGGGGGGGGAGAAAATACAAACATTTTAGCCATTGGAGTAATACCTTTTCTGCCTCTTTCCTAGGCTCAGCATTCACCAAACACTTTTTCACCTGCCTTCCTATCATTATGTCTACCATGTGTTTTACACCATCACTCTGAATTGCAGGGGCTGCTGTTAGGTGCTCTCAGGTTGAATCCACCTCTTCTGCAGGTGGTTTCCTCAGTGTCTCCTCACAATCACCTTTATGGTCCTCTGATGAACTCGCTTTATTACTTGCAGTTGTGAACTCTAGTGAATTATAATGCCTGTTGAGTTTGACTTTGATGGTCGTTAAGAATATATAATTGTTTTCTTTACCCTGTTAATAAACACTTCATATTTCTCGTTAGCAAACATGATAGCACCTTCTTTCAGCTGTGACTTGATGTTTATTGCTTCTCATAGTTCATCTTTTAAGGTCAGTCAGAGTGTGGTGCTAGGTCAGAAAGAGCTTTGCATTCCATTCACCGTTTTAATTGCTGGTGTTGTAAGGATGGGAATACAGAAGCAGAAAAGTTTATGTGAAATTAAGTGTTACTGTACTGAAATAGCTGAGTCTTGAAAATACAGCTTTCCCTGTAACTTCACAAGCTGTGGAATAGCTTTTTTTTTTTTTTTTTTTTTTTTTCCCCCCAGTATATTACATCCTTAGAGAAAGGTAACAAAAGGGGTCAACTTGTAGCTATAAATTGCATAAATAACAAGCTATCAATTTAAAGCTACATTAAGTGGCAGTATCAGTCAAGGGGAGACATTCCTCTTCTCATAATGTGTGCATTCGGAGTGTTTACTTCATTCTACATTTGCATTTAGATTTCTATTCATCTTTTCCTGCATAAGTCACAGGTCTAAGAACTAAACCTGCATGGCAGAAATGTCTTACTGTTTTTCTTCATTCTATGTTGTTCAGAGCTAGAAGGAGGAAATGAAAATCAACTAGACAACTGAGGCAGCCACAGCTAACCAAAATTCCTGATCTTCCGAAGACAGAGGATTTTTTTACTGGCTTCAAAAGATGTCTTGTGATACTCATGTTTGGTCTCACAGTTGTTGATTATATTCCAAAGAAGTTTCCCTTATGTAACTATCTGGGTACAGACTGAACTAACTTACTTCTATGACATTTTGTCATTAGTTTAACTTGAAAGAGACGAAGAGTCAGTCCTGCAAAAGCCATTAAGTTCCTAAAGCTTATCACTGAGCCCTCTAAACACCACATTTGGGTGATGCATATTCTGGGAAGTCCCTGACTTTCTCCCAGGGTAATGTGGTGCTTGATCACTCTCAGAAACAGAGGTGTCTTATCAATGTTGCCAGGTCAGTTGATGCCTTCTGGGGTATTTAAACCAGGTTTTTCCCCTTCTACTTGAGTCTTTTTTTCAGACATAACAGTAGCAATTCTTGTGGAGTAGTTAATGGTAAGATGATTTACTACTTCTTTATAGACATTCCACTTCACCTAGCATCATTAAAAAGTTAAGAAAGACATCTGAGATAATAGGGATAGCTACTTGTAGGAATGTGTGCAGACAGAAGATGGAGTAAGTCATCTAGGTTGCTGGTCACTGGAGGTGAATCCAGATAGAAGGTTGTAAGGAGGTTGGAGTCTAGTTCTTGAAAGACATTTTTTCCATTTTGTTTGTTTTTAACTGGTTTTACTACCTTAATATGTTCTAAGCCTGTCTGCACAGGAAATCTGCAAAGATGTTATTTGTTTGGCTTTCTGTAAAATAAGAAGTGTAAGAACTGGTTGTGGGAAGGGCGAGACAATGCTGCCTGTTTGGATTCTAAGCTGCATAGCTCAAGCTGTTTGCCTATAATTACTCCGTAATGTTCCCTTACTTTTTATTCCTACCTCAAGAACTGTATATTTCTTCATATTATACAGTAAAGTGGGCAAATCATTTTAAAAGACATTATGGAGTTTAATTCTGTACTGCATTTTTGCCTTCAGTGTGATCTTTTGACATGAGTCAATGAAGTGTAGATAACTCAGGAAGGTACATGACTTCTGAATTAACAGAACATGCTTGTGGTTTATTGATGTAATTCACATAGGGTACTGAAGATAAATTTTTTATGGATTTATTTATGTTGGTTGAATATTTATGTTGGCTAAGTATTTATCCAGCAGTTAATCTCAACATGTTCCATACTACCTTCACACCTGCTTAATGACAGGTACCTGCTTAAGATACTTAGTAGTAAACCTCAGCTACGCAGGAGCACTGTTAAGCAACAGCTTAAGTTGTTTAGTAAAGACAACTTTAAAAATCATCAACCAAGTGAAAAAGATAAAATAAAGGTAAGAAAAAACAACTTCCAAGTGATGGAATTATATTTAACAGAAGCTAAGTGACACGGTATCTGTACATTTATTAAGGCATAACATCCCATAGATCAGACATATCTCAGAAGATATATGTATCACTGCAAAGGATTTGAGAGTTGTTTTTCTAGTATTAAGAAACAAGAGTAGAAAAGCTTTAAATAAAAATGAAAACGTCCTTCTTAACTACCTACTTAAATGTGCTGCAAAGTTAAAACAGACAGTTTAGAGCGACTATTGATACAAAATCAGCTTTTGTTAAGGGTTATGCTTGTGCACCTCCTGTTGTGCATACCATCTGATGAAGAGTGGCATCTTTACTCTTACACTTGTATTCATTCTCATGACAGAATTAAGTGCTGTTTCTACAGACGCTTTTTCCTGGGAAGGAGCTTTCTGTTCAGAAGATGCTAATATGTACTACTGCTTCTTGTTCTGGTGGGGGAAGATCTGTTTTGGAAAAACTTTCCTTCTCTATAGATGCCTAAATGACAGAATTCTTGAAAACACAGCCATATGAACATTATGTCATCAAAATGGCAGCACCTGGAATCAGTTCATCTTTCAGCGTGTTGTTCTTAGTTGGAAATATTTCCCATTCTGTGGATTTGGTTAGTTTGGAGAAAGGCAAATTGTATTTTCTGGTTGATGCAAGTAGTTAAAAATAAATCAATCGTGAATTTCCAAACATGCTAGCAAATAAGCTTTCACGTTTGCAAGGCACAAGTGTCTTCTGAATGTCTTTATATTCATGAAGATGTTTCTTAGGAGGAGGAAATGCCTTGAGAATTTTAGTTTCCTTTCATTGCTAATAATGCAAGTGAGTGCCTTCCTCCTCCCCCCCCCTTTGTCTTGAGTTGCAAAGTCTTATTAAGCAGTGAGCTACGCTTTCTAAAGATTTTTCTAGTGCCATGGGTGTCAAGAGATTTTCTAAGCCATTATCTGAAACACTTGTAATCAATATATTAATACTTTCTGGGGTTTACCAAGCATATGTACCTGAAATAAATTTATTCCAAATACAGTCTGGTTCATACCATCTTTGCTCAAGAGATTTGCGGGTAAAGAAAGTTTGCAGCATTGACTTGGCTTTGTGTATCCTTCATTTCTTAAAAAAACTAAAGAAACAAACAACATAATTCTGGGTCTCCAGAGGAAGAAAATACTATGAACACTATGTAGAACATAATTTAGATAAAGATGCTTGTTTTTCAATTAGAGCTGCTTATTTATAAATAGCAAATCAAAAAAGGTCATGGTGTAGAGGAAAGAGGGGGGAAAAAACCTCCAAGCAAACAAAAATATTGCTATATTTTTAGAAGTAGTAACATACCCCTTTTAGGAAATTAATGGGGCATATACAGCAGGGCACTATTTTCTTTGTTGTGTTACATTTATTATGCTAAGCATTTCTTTAGAAGTTCTCTCTAAGGTTCTCATTTTCTCTTTATCAATAATCTTAAGTTACTTGCTCACTTTTTCATATACATGGCTCCAAAAGCAGTGACATTTGTCACCTAGTGGAAATCTTGTGCTTAATGTTTTGGTATTAATGGAAAAAGTGGTGCTAGCAGAAAAACAGGTTTCCTGTATGTTTGCTCATTGTAAGAAGTGCTGGGAAGAGCTGAGAGAGACGGTGCATTACTTCAGGGTCAGTGAAGCTCTCTATATCTCTACTGCAATTCCTTTAATAATAGCAAAACTTAACTGTATTTAGCCAAATTTCCATGTATCCAGAAGAATTCGGGGAAACAATCACAGTATTTTTTCCTGTTGTTTTTTGACAAGTCAGTAAGTAAATGATATGCTAATACCTTTTTTTTCCCTTTTTTTTCTCTCTCAGGTGCTTGACACTTGAGAAATTAATGACAGGAAGAACCCTTTATACAGCAAATGCAGAAGTAGAGGAGTAAAGAACCCAGTTCTTGGATACAGTTGCTTCACTGTAGCAGCCAACACCCGGTAATATGTAGAATCATGTGTGTATTAAATGTGTAGGATTATACAATTATCAGCTCCTGGTAAGGCGGAAAGCTCACAGAAACAATATGAGGACAGTTCCTGATAACTGTTCAAATGATTAATGAGTTGTGAGAGGTCTTTTGATACATGTTACGACATCAGGTTTTTTACTGTAGAATTTAGGCAAAATATTAAGGAACCTTTCTTCAATATGTATATGTAACTGCTGTTATTTATTGCCAGTCCTCAGTTATGTATTGAGTTGCTTTAGAGACCAAGTAATTTAATTCATGCACCATGGATACTCATAGTTTTACTCATTTGTTCTTACACACTTGCTCAATCCTGCATTCTATGGCAGTATAGCTCTCTTAGTACTGTGACTTTATGCTGTCCTCATAGATCTTCTGTTTATTCTGTTAATAAATACAATAAGCAAAAGCACATAACTTGTAGATTTTAGAGAAATGTAACAGAACGTATGGGGTTTTTGTCTTTCTGCTGCCAAAGAAAATAAGGCACAAAGAGGTAACGTGGACTTGTTCAGTGTCACAGAACAGGTCCCTAGCAGAGCTAGCAATACTGAGTCTTTGATTATCAAGCACATAGGCCAGCTATGTAAGTATTGCTGTCAGATGCCACAAAGACATAGTATATTGACATACCTTGATCTGTCCCAAATGAGTAATTATGAGCAGGACTTCAGTCTGTCAAAACAATCCATTACAATCTTTCCATGATCTGGTGACATACCAAACAGTATCTTAGTTGTTAGATCTATGCTTACGTATTCTGGATTGAAGAAAGGTGGAATAAACTAGGGAATGTTAAATGAATAAAAATGCCTCTCTTTGTCTATAATGATATGAAGCAGAAAGTCTGACTATTAAAGTAAATTACTTAAATATCTGCCAAAGGCTTTAAACAATGTCTGCCTTTCTCCAGGTTTGTTATGACAAATAATACACCTTTTGTGTACTATAAATCCTTGGAAAAGAAGTTTTGCCTCAAAATCTCCTAAGGTGCATGACCCAATTTTGGTTTAGCAAGAAGAATTTATCTTACTCTGACTACCACCAGAGTAGACCAAATATACATAAAACCAGCACATATATTACAGCAGCACTATATGGTGATTGTACTTCCTAATTTCTCAGTAGAATCTAAGGAAACAGATTAGGCTGACTTGCTGTGTGCATCATTTCTTTCTACCTCTGCACACTTCCTAAAGATAAATAAATCCTCAACTGTGGAAATGCTCTGCTGGTTGTGTAGTATATGTGACCTTTATATAATTGATACCAGACAAACAGATACTGTTTTTTGTGGTTATATTAATGTGACATGCCCTATATTCAGCATTATTCCACATATATTCATCTTTTTCTCTCCCCCAGTAATTTTCCAGGAAAGAAACTTCTCCTCCACTTTTAATTAATCAGATATTCTGGGCTTCTGAGATTTTGTAATTTTATTTATTATCAGAAATAACTTCTTTTTTTTTTTTTTCAGTTTGAGCAGTTTGTACTCTGTTGACCTCCCACTTTTTCAGAATATTTTGTTTCTAAATGACCATCACCAGACAAAATCTGCGCTGACATTGATAAAATTATGTCAATAGACACAATACGGAATTAATTAGAGAGCCTGACTTATAAGTGATTTACACTGCCGCATGTTTTTATTTAGGTGAGTCATCACTTACGCATCTGTGACCAGGGCAAAAGGCATTTATAGAACCCCCAGATACACTGTCATTGTCTACTCCTGTCTTTCAGAGGAAAACATATTTAAACTGTTAAGAGTAACCAGCCAGAAGAGAGTTGTGTTTGAGTCAAGGTTGTACCCCTTATTAAAGCTATGTTACGGCTTATGTAGAACCTTACAGGTTGTTAAGCAAGGCTCTGTGACCTGTGCAGGAGGAGGTCAGAACAGACTGTCACAGCAGGTCCTCCCAGCCTCAGTTTGAAGGAATTTTTTCTATTTGACTTGGTACATTGGAAATGGTAACAGGTGATGGCAGAGTGAGTTTAAATAAAGCTGATGCCAACAAGCTGTTAAAAAACTCACAACATTTTTTTAGTTTTGCAGTCTTTTGGAAGCACTGAAATTCTGTCACCCAAGGGAAACCAATACTGTCTAGAAGTGGTGTGTGAGGATAAAGTAAGACAAAGAGAATTACTGTTCTTTATTCCCCACAATATCAGAATCCTATCATTTAGCAGTCTTAGAAAAATAAAGGAAGAAAAAAATCCATGAAGCTCCTCTGACAGTACTTTTACCAATGAGCCTCCCAGAATGGTAAAACACAGGAGAGCTAGAACTGTAAGAAAATGACTGTTTGAAGAGAAATCATTGACATTCAGGGAAAAAATAATCCCAAGTTTACAGTATCCTAGGAGAGTCAATATAAACAAAATTGGAGAAAAAGAGAAGAAGATGGATGGTAGGTGAATGCCTGCTCTTACACCTGCCAGACCTTGAGAAACATACCCACCTATTTTAAGTATAGCAGAGAGAATTCATTCATCCTGCTTTTACCTCTGCAAGTTCCTTTAGGGTAATATGAACAGAAGTGATAGCCCAATTTTAGTAGAATGGAAAAGACCAAAGGGTGCCATCTTTAGGACAATAATATAGATAAAGACCAATGTTTAGTTATATTAATTTCATTTTACTCCAGGCTTGCACAGTCAGTGCAGTAGTTTACCCAGTATATTCCCTACACAGCACTTGTGTTAGAACTGTAACTCTTCCTGGGGAATGTAGCTTCCAATGGGAGAAACAAATCACACAGAAACAGCATTTGTTACACATCCAGAAAATATGGCACATAGTACTGCAGCATTATTTTTAAACAAGGTAATAATAACAACTGAAAACTGCCCATCAGAATTTAGTCTAGAGCTTTCATAGAGGATAAATGTTTTGTGTATCACAGAGATCTCACTCCCATTTTGCTGCAGCAATTCAGCTATACCTGAGTTTGTTTGGGTAAAGAAGGGGAGACTAATTTGAGTTATAAAAACCAGATATTTATTTAAAAAGGTACTTCATTAGAGCAACCGAACTTCAAATATATTTACAATACGAAAACAGTCTCTCACAGCAGGAACAACCTAATTTCATTAATATATGGGGGATTTTTTTATGGTACTCCTTGAGGCAAACCAAGTGTGCATTTGTGCTTAAATATGTTTTTTTAAATCACTGAGCAGAGTTCTACCATTGTGGTTCTACAAGGTGCCTGGAAAGTTGTCTCAGAAACTGATTCCTTATGTATGCTTGCAGTGACACCAGTCTCATGAGCACTGACCTAGAGTGCTTCAGCCCAGTGTTGGGTTCATGCCCCAATGCCAGCTCTGTTGCCCAAAGGTGGCTCTTGAGCGCTGGCATTCCAGAATTTCTACAAGACCATGGTGTGGTTATTGATTACACCAGCAGCAGGGAAGCATCGGTCCTTTACAAGGAGTCCTGCTGTGTTTGGCATTCCAGTTTCCAGTCAGTTCAACACCTTCTGCAGTGGGGTCTTTTTGCCCCTCATGCCAGTTCATTTCTTTTGTCACAAATTAAGAAGTTACAGACTGAATTTCCCCTTCAAATACTCAGCAGTGACACTGAATCTGTATTTATATATGCTCTCTTTAAATAACTTCAGTGAAAAAGGTAAAATAAGCTAGTATGTTGAAACCAATTCCTGCAGCTCAGGATTTGGAGCTTAAGGATGCATATATGATAAAATCTATGATTTCTGTAATTGGTAGTGTTTACCCTTTTTTACCATAAATTTATCTGGACACATACTTCCCTGGTGTCTTGAGGAGAAAGGAAATTTGTTCAGTGTTACTTTTAGTGCTGTTCCTCACACTGCTTTTATTTTAATCTGCCTTTGCTTTGTATTTTTATGGCTACAGCAATATATTTGTGAATCTTTGTGTTTCCGGGGAAGACCTTGTTTGCCTTTGCACTTGTGGATTGTGACCTACTTGTATACAGAATCTTAAGACTGTCTACTGGAAGCCTGTTTGCAGAAATTAGGTGTCACAGAGTTGTCATTCTAAGAAGCTAATGGTGATACATATGCGAGCTTCAAAGTCAGAATGACATCACAGATTATCTTGAAAACTAGGTTAGTTTCCTAGAAGTCAATGAAAAGGAGAAATACGGATTATCAGTTGCACATCTGAAAATTAAATCATCTGTTTTCCTTGTGACCTATCTCCTCAGATCTTAGATGGAAGCTGGATAGGCATTTTTTCTTTTCTTTCTACTCATTTCCGGCATAATGAATTTCCTTGAAGTCAGCCATGTCTTTGCTTTCTCCCCACATATTAACAGTGGCGGAGTCAGCACTAGAGCTGCTTTCAAATCAATATGGAGCTGACAGTAACATCCAGAATATGGAGAGGAAAAAAGGGCAGCACTAGTGAGACCTCTTCCATACCACCCTGTGTAACTCTGTATGTGATACCAATACTGACAAAGAACATAGTTTTGAGCAGACACATCAGTTGCAGCTTTTAAAAGACAAATATTTTGAGTGACAATAGTGACAGGAGACTGCAGGTTTCCATTCAGCAGCATAAGATATACAAGTGCATTGTGGCCAAAAGTCAGTATGAAGCTCCTTTGTCAAGAGATAGCTCTCCTAGTGTTAATGGTCTAATTTCCAGAGGCAGCTAAATGCCACATGGCTGCTCACTCGCTTACTCCCAGTGGCATGGGGGAGAGAACTGGAACAGCAGAAGTGAGAAAACATGTGGATTGAGGTAAAGAGAGTTTAATAGAGATGCAAAAGTTTCATTCATGAGCAAAACTATGGAGGAATTCACTCACTGCTTCCCATCATCAGACAGACAGATGTTCAGCCATCTCCAAGAAAGCAGGGCTCAATCACACATAATGGTTACTTGGGAAGGCGAATGCCTTAACTCCAAATGTCCACCTATTCCTCCTCCTTCCCTCAGCTTTATTGTCTGAGCATGATGACATGTGGTCTAGAATGTCCCTTTAGTCAACTGGGGGCAGCTATCCCAGCTGTGTCCCCTCCAAATTTCTTGTGCACCCTGCACTCAATGGTGGGGTGGGATGAGAGGTAGAAAAGGACTTGACTCTCTGTAAGAGCTGCTCAGCAGCAGCTACAACAGTCCTGAGTTATCAACACAGATCCAAAGTACATCACCATACAAGCGGATATGAACAAAACTCTATCCCAGACAAAACTAATACACAAGTAAAGAATGAACAGGAGCCGAAAGATAGCAGTACTATACATCCTTTGTCTGCAGCTCCTAGATCAGTACAAAAGACAAATCTATCTTGGGTTACTTGTGGTTTCAAGTAATTCTCATCTTTTCTTAACATCTTTTGTCTTCACAGATCCCTGACTTCGTTAAAAGGGCATTCCTCCAAATAGTGTTGGTTTAGTACTGACACACCATGTGCTCTCATGACTGCAGGAGAGTGTTGCCAGCTAAACCTGCAATTATCAGAAGCACTAGCAAACTCAGAGGATGTAATTTAATTTTTTAATGAATGTGACACATTTAAAAGCTGTGCCCACTTGTGTGTTCTGATAAAAGATGGCATCTGGTAAAGTTTTGCTAGGAATTACTGCCTCTAAGAGTATACAAGTTTTTTTGTTCATCTGTCTTCATTTTATTCCTGTCAGGTTTTATCGTAGAAAGAAGCCAAGCAGTGTAAACCTGCTCATCTACTGGCTCTTCATCATCTCCCACTAATTCCCACTTTGTCACTAATATTCATGCTAGCCACATTTTTAACTACTAGGGACCCTTTCACCATAAAACTTAGACCTCATGGTTGCTCTTCAAAGTAGGGATGCTTCTGAAATCACAGCAGGATCCACTGTTCCTGCTTTTAAAGGATACCTCTACCTTTATAATTCAGGCCTCATTTCAGGTGGAGCACTAACCCCCTTGAGAGGAAGAACCCATTTTGTTCCCAGGCACTCAAAACACTGCATTCTGCAGAGCATCCTCTATCTGTGTTAAAACTATGAGAAATATTCTGAGACACTCCCAGAGAAGAATTTTCCCTACACTCTTGGCTTCTTGCAAACTATTTCTGTTCAGTACCCCCTTCTTAGCATATGCTCCCGAAATTTTGGAGGAGTAAATAATGGTCTGCTGTCATCGGTCCTCAGCATCAAACAACAGTGAGACAGATCTGCCAGAGAGCTGAAAGCTGTTAGTCCTACACACAGATCCACCACCCCCAATTCCAGTCAAATGTCTTTTCAGTGATAGACTGACAGATTTAAATCCTAATGGCAGCCTATAAACTTTGCAAGACAGGCTTCCAGTATCCTAGTCTATAGCTGTGCTTGCTAATTCTTGAGAATACTTTGGTATACTTCTTCCTCATCCACTTTCTAAAGCATCATCACAAGATCTTGAAATCCTATCATTTTATCCAGGTGATATAAATTGATCCCTGTGCACTTTGATATAAACAAGTTTTTCAGAAACTTCTCCTGAGTTAACAATATTCAAACCATTTTTTAATCTTCTATTCTTTTATCAAAGCCTTCTCATTTGAAATGGTGCCTCTGTAAGTACTAGTTTTGTTGAAAAAGAAATTGATGGTCTTTTCTCAGGCTGCAGCACATGCACATTTTTATGTCAGATCACTGCATTAGATCACAGCAGGAAGAACAAGTATCAGTTCTAAGCCCTGCTTTTCATTTTTCCCATTGTCCATTTATAAACATTTTGCTTCCTGTTGACATAAACCTTGAATATCAGGTTGCAGAGGACCTCAAATATGTTCACAATTGCTTTATAACAAAGCATTTTTTTCTGACTTAGCAATGAACTGAATATAACATTAGGTGAAGTCAGATCATCAGACATTGGCATAAGTATGCATCGGTAACTTACAGTAATAGTCATGTCTCGTTGTCATTTCCAGGTCTTCCTGAAATTCATCAGGTAATTTTATCACAAAGCACAAATTAAAACTTCTGGATTTCCTGGGAAGTAGCATTCAACACACAGATGTAAGAGGAGATGCTTACTAGCATCCCCAATCCAATCAGCTGCTGACAGAATATTCATACTCGCATTTCAGGCACATGTCCTGCATTAAACCTTCAGTGGTGAACATTCCAGATACTGTCTAAAAGGATGCCTTTTCTTTTTCTTCTTCTCTCCAAACTGAAATTTATCTGTAGGACAGAACACACTGTGCATAGGCAAGAATACCTTTTGCAGGGCCCAGCTTCATCTTTTTTAAAACCTCCTCATAGATTTTGGAGAGGCTGCTGTTAGGTGCCTCTGAAACTAGCTTTTCCCCAGGCAGAACGAGCCCACTTCCTGCAGCCTCTTCTCACAGGACAGGTGCTCCAGCCACTGATGACAGTGGTGGATATCCACTGAGTGTTCTCAGCTGATCTAGTCACTGTGGAGCCCATGACTGGACTCAGTATCTAGATGTGGCCAACCAGGTGCCACATAAAGGGAATTAATTACAGTCTCTTGCTTCTGCTGTGATTTCTACAATCTGGGCAGTTTTTGGGTGTCTTCATGCTGCTGGTCCATGCCTGGCTTGCCATCTGTCAGGATGCTCAGGTCGTTATCAGGCAGAACTTTCATCCCCCAGCTTGTGTGGCTGCTGGATGTCTTTCTTTCCCAGCTGCAGGGCATTGCATATCCTTCCTGAATTGCAAAAGATTCCTCTCACCCCATTCCACTGTTTACTACAAATACATGAGCCTCCTGTAATTTATATTAATGAACTTTTACCATTATTTAATGATTTCTGAAGAACTCAGACACACCTTGAGAGTATTGCAGTATAAAATTTAAATGGTGCTACCCTGTTGTCCCACCTTGCTGTCATTAAATATATAGCTGAAAATAAAGTTTTGAAAAAAGAAGCAAAATAAAAATTATTCCAAAAATAAGTGAGATAAGAAAACACTGAAATGAGTATAGCATCTGAATGTTACTAAACTAGAAAGTTTACTTTTTCCTTCACAACCATTTTCTTGACTTGCAGAATTGCCACTTTACCATTTAATTGCTGCTTTTAGCATTTAGTCTTAACCGCATCTAATTCTGCTAAACACTGGGCATGTCAATACCTTTTACAGTGTAAAATGATCAAGAAAAACTGAGATTACATCAGCCCTGATGGTTTTCATTACAAAAATTGAAAAAAAAAGGAGGAGGGGAGAAGAAACAGGCTTTTACTTCTTCTGAATCATAACCCTAAGCCAGGTGAAGGCTGTGTCTCCTCTGTGTTTCTGCACCCCTTCAGTGCAGTGAGGAAGCTCTCATAGCCAGTTCTCTGGTGTCTACCCTTTCCTTTGCCAGCTTCTTTCCAGTCCTATTCCACATGAAGTTCTAGGTTTTCTCTTATTTCCAAACCTAACTCTAATGCAGACTCTCATCTCAATCCTGAGTGTAGCTTGTGTAAAGATAGACCCTATGCAACAAACTATAGCTGAATATCTTCCCCTAAGTTTAGTTACTCATCACCATCTAGCAATGCTCTGCCTCTTTGCTTGCTTTTGCAACATCGTTACTTAATCTAAACCCATCTATATGCTCATTTGCCTCCCTGCAAGGCAGTTCTGCCCTAATGCTTCAACAAGCTTTTTGTGATGTAAAAAGCTATTAAATTTGCCTCTGTTCTGTAAAGTTACCTTAGAAGGGGTGTTCTCATGTTTATTACCACTCAGTGACTATAGACCAAATGAGTCTTGGTTTTCAAATCACACCAACACTGGAAAGTAAGTCTATGATCTGCATATCAGTTTATGTCCTTCTAAACACCTGCAAAAAACTGCAGTCAAGACAGTTTCTTCTGGATGCTTCAAAATGAAAGTTTCCTCTCATGATTATATCTCCAGAAACTGCCTAAGATGGAAACATATGGAATAGCCTGCCATACTCACATCAGCCCTGAGAGATTTCTTCTCCTGTCAAACACAGAGATGGTACTTACTATCTGTGTGAAAAACGTTATGGAACAAAGTTTTGGCCAAATACTTTGTGTTTCTGTGAATATTCGTTTGGATTTTTAAATATAGTCATGTTGAGTGCTTTGAAATAATGCTGTATTTACTATTCATGTCTGTTTGGGGAATCAATTTCTCTCATGCCAGTTTTCATAAGTAGGGCAAGCAGAATCCATCTGTGAACAGCAAAATGTGAATATGAGAATTCCCACTGCTCTTGTTATCCAAACTATTCCGTAAGGAACAGAATACCACTTAACTTCATTAATGATTGTAAAGAATCTGTTTGTCAAGATCATTTCTGAATTTCTTAATCTTGATTAATCTAGTCAGATTTTCACTACGTGTGAATTCATTGCTGATATTGTTCCTTTTAGATTCTAACATTTCCAGTAAGAGCTGTGAATGTGCCAGGAAAATCTTACTGCTAAGGCAAGAACTCTGACCTCAGCCTACCCAGTGTAAAATTGGTTTTACCACTACAAGCATTGTTGTAGACTTCAAGTCAGAACCAAACATTTATTCTGTGTTCATAAAGTGCACAGCATGCTATCTCTGACTCCAACATAATTCTTGTTATAACTTATGGGAAAAAAAGACATATCAAACAAAAACATACTAATAAAAATGCATTCTGTTGTTTTTTAGAACTGGTAAAACCAGTTTAGTTTCCAGCAGATACTTTTCCAAAGCATCTTCACATTTAAGAATGACAAATCCTATTAAAAAGTCAGCAGGATTTTAGATTCCCAAACCTCCCAAATATTTTTTTAAAATCCTTTAATATATAGTTAGAGTTGTATCATTTTAATCAAGTAATTTTATAATTATTGTGTATTTGAGCAGCGTTATGTTGACCCACTTACTAAGAAAGGACTTCATTTAGTAAAGAAATACTCAGTTCTGTTCCACTGCAATATTCTCTGTCTTCTATTCAAAGCAGAAAACTGTGGTGGGTTTTTTATACACCATTATCTCAAAGAGGGTTCCTATTTTTAAGAAATTTGCCTGCAATTAAGTAAAAATGCAAAACCCGTGTGCCCCAGAATCCCACTGGCCTTATTGGCCACAAGGACACATTGATGTCCCATGGATAGCTTGTTGTCCACCAGGACTCCGTGGTCCTTCTCCACAGAGCTGCTTTCCAGCAAATCACCTCCTAACCTGTATTGGTGCAGTTTATTGTTCCTTCCTAGGTGCAGCACTCTGCAGTTCTTCGTGTTGAACCTCGTTAGGTTCCTCTCTGCCCAGCAATCCAGTCTGTCCAAGGCTCACTGAATCGGCTGCACAGCCTTCAGGTGTGTCAGTCAAGCCTCCTAGTTTGGTATCATCAGCAAAATTGCAGAGCAGATTCTGTCTGTCTGTCAGTCCCCTCATCAGTGTTGTCAATGAAGATATTAAACAAGACCAGACCCAGCAATGATCCCTGGGGGACTCCACAAACTACAGCTGTCCAGCTGGACTTGGCACCGTTGATCAGCATTCTTTGCATTCTGTTATTTAACCAGTGTTTAATCCAGCTCACTGCTCTTCTATCCCACACTTCCTGAGCTTGCTCACAAGGATGGGAGACAGTGTCAAAAGCCTTGCTAAGGTCAAAGTAGACTACATCTGTTGGTGTCCCTGAATCTATCCCTTTGGCTACAGCATCATAGAATGCTATCAGATTAGTCAAGCGTGATTTCCCCTTGGTAAATTCATGTTGACTACTCCTGATAACCTTCTTCTCTTCCAAGAGCTGAGAGGTAACTTCCAGAATGAGCCAGTCCATCATTTTTCCAGGGATGGAAGTGAGGCTGACTGGTTTGTATTTTCCTAGAACCTCTTTCTTGCCTTTTTTGAAGACTGGGGTGACATTGGCTCTAGGGACTGGAGCTCACAATAGAGTTCAGTCTTGGGAGTAAAGACTGAAGCAAAGGCGGCATTCAGCAACTCTGCCTTCTCTGATTCCTCATTTGTTGTGGCTGCCTCCTCATTCAGCAATGGGCCCACACCTCCCCTGTTCTTCCTTTTACTGCTGATATATTGGAAGAAGCCCTTCCTATTTGCTTTTACTTTCTTTGCTAGCTTTAGTTCCAAGAGGGCTTTGGCCTCCCTTGTTCCCCTCCTACATGCCCTGACAACTTCTCTGTAACTCTCGAGGAATTGTGAGCTTTCTTCCATGACTTTCTCTTCAGAAACTCCTTGCTCATCTATGCAGGTTTCCTAGCACGTCTACCCAACTTTTTCACTCAAGGGAATGCACCTACCTTGGGTTTAGAAACAGTAGTATTTAAAAATGAACCAGCTTTCCTGGGCTCCTTTATCCTCCAGAGCCTTAGCCCATGGGATTCCTGCAAGTGTATCTCTGAAGAGTACAAAGTTAACCCTGTTGAAGTCTAGGGTTGTAATTCTACTTATTGCCCTTCTTCTTTACTATGTAATACTAAACTCCATGTCGTGATCACTGTTGCCAAGGCTGTTCCCAGCGTTAATGTCCTACATTGGTCCTTTTTTATTAGTTAATATAAGGTCCAGCAGTGAACCTCCTTGTTGGTTCCTGCACTACCTGCATCAGGAGATTATCATCAGTACACTGCAAGAGCCTTTTGGACAGAATGTGTCTAGCTGTATGGGCTTTCCAGCAAATATCAGGGTGATTGAAGTTGCCTATGAATACCAGAGTGTGTGTTCTAGAGGCTACCTGCAGTTGACTGTAGAAGGCTTCATCAACCTCTTCTGCTTGATTTGGTGGTCTGTAGTAGACACCAACAATAGTTTTGTGCCTCTTTCCACATCCTTTAATTCTCACCCACAAGCTTGCAACCTGTTCTACCTCCCGCCTTGGATAGAACTCAACACATTGCAGTTGCTTTCATACATAAAGAGCAGCATCACTGCCTCGCCCTGCTGGTCTGTCTTTCCTGAATAGTACACAGCTATCCATGACAGCATTTCAGTCATGGGAGCTGTCCCACCATGTTTCAGTGATTGTAATTAATATCATAGTTATAGACAATGGAAATAGTAAGTTCATAAAACTCTATGTGCATAAGGAAAACATTTTAATTTGTTTCTATCAGTACAGAGCAAGACTTCCACTGTTTTGAGACCAGCTATTATAGTTGTTCTCTATGTGGCACAGAAAAGATTTTATGAACCTTTTATTCTGATACTGTCTCATCAAATCATACCAGTTCTGGTTATGCACAGCTTGCTACAGTCATAAAATCACAGAATTGTCAGAGCTGGAAAGGACCTCAAGGCTTATCTAGTTCTACCCTGCCCTGTCATTTGCAGGGACACTTTCCACTAGATCAGGCTTCCCAGAACCACATCCAGCCTGGCCTCAAAAATTTCCACCAGCATTTTGGGCAACCTGTTCCAGTGTCTCACCACCCTTATGGTAAAGAGCTTCTCCCTAACATCTAATCTAAGTCTACCTTTCTCTAGTCCTGTCACTACCCAACACTCTTAAAAGTCCCTCACCAGCTTTCTTGTAGGATCCCTTCAGATACTGGAAGGCCACAATAATGTCTCTTCTCCAGACTGAACAACCCCAACTCTTTTGGCCTGTCTTCATCATTTGCACCTGCCTTCTGATTATCTTTGTGGCCCTTCTCTGGACATGTTCCAGCACATCCATATCTTTCTTGTAATGGGGGCTCCAGAACTGGATGCAGTACTCAAGGTGAGGTCTCATGAAAGTAGTGTAGAGGCAGAGAATCACTGCTCTCAACCTGCTGGCCACACCTCTCTTGATGCAGCTTGGGATACAGTTGGCTCTCTGGGCTGCAGGTGCACACTGGTGGCTCATATTGAGCTTCTCATTCACCAGCATCCTCAAGACCAAAGGTTTAAACGGAGGAAGAAGAAGGTGTGAAAAACTGCTTTCCCCAACCCCTGCGGGCTTGAAGGGGGAACAGCAGAAGGCACCCTTTTCCACACATGTGGATTCGTGGGAAAGCCCGCTATGGAATCGGCTGGTGATTGGCTGGATTCTTCATGCCCAGTATATATGGCAAGTGGATGCACTGTCTAGGAAACATTATAAATAGAGTGAGGAAAAAAGCACACAGAGTTCCTGCTTTCTGCACCATTCCTGCTTTCACACCATTCTGCGCGGTTCTGCTTTAGTCCTGCTCTTGCACAGTTCATTGCGCTCCCCTACAAGTCTGCAAGTTCAGCACATCCTTAGGTTCGTTCGAGAGAGAGCTGCCAGTGGCACTCAGACCTGGCTTCTCTCAGACCACACCGTATCCTGACTTCCTGCTCTCTACCCTGAGCTGGGCAGCATGCCAGCAGTTTGGCTTTTCCCTATGCTGCTGAGGCAATGCCTCTCCACGATCTTTGCCTCGTGGAAGCTGTGTCTACAGATGCTTTGACTTTGGTGGGTTTTGTTCACCTTGGACTTTGTCGTGTGGATCCGCAACATGAATATAGCTTGCAGTTTTAGAGGCTGCCACACAGAAATTCATCAGGGATCGTTGCTGAATTTTCACTTCACCTCTATGAGTAAAATCTGTTCCATAGGTTCTCTGCTCAGCTTGATTTATAAGTGAGGTAGAGTTGTCTTGTAGCTTAGTCTTTTCCATTTTCTGACTTTCCTAATACTAAACCTGCCCATAAGCATCCTTGTGAAGATTTCCCAACCAAATTAGAACCTGTGAATAAACCTTAACTAGTTCTGTGTGTAGTGTAGGGGTGAGGTTTCTTGGGAAAATAAAAATAATTCTATCTTTATAATTCCTGCCTCAGCCAATTAATCCCCAACCTGGGCCCACTTCTCCAGCTTGTTAAGGTCCCTGNCAGCAGTTTGGCTTTTCCCTATGCTGCTGAGGCAATGCCTCTCCACGATCTTTGCCTCGTGGAAGCTGTGTCTACAGATGCTTTGACTTTGGTGGGTTTTGTTCACCTTGGACTTTGTCGTGTGGATCCGCAACATGAATATAGCTTGCAGTTTTAGAGGCTGCCACACAGAAATTCATCAGGGATCGTTGCTGAATTTTCACTTCACCTCTATGAGTAAAATCTGTTCCATAGGTTCTCTGCTCAGCTTGATTTATAAGTGAGGTAGAGTTGTCTTGTAGCTTAGTCTTTTCCATTTTCTGACTTTCCTAATACTAAACCTGCCCATAAGCATCCTTGTGAAGATTTCCCGACCAAATTAGAACCTGTAAATAAACCTTAACTAGTTCTGTGTATAGTGTAGGGGTGAGGTTTCTTGGGAAAATAAAAATAATTCTATCTTTATAATTCCTGCCTCAGCCAATTAATCCCCAACCTGGGCCCACTTCTCCAGCTTGTTAAGGTCCCTGTGGATGGCATCCTTTCCCTTCAGCATGTCAGCTGCACTACACAGCTTGCTGTCATCAGCGAACTTGCTGAGGGTGCACTCAGTGCCACTGTCTATGTTGCCGAGGAAGATCTTAAACAAGACCAGACCCAGTACTGATCCTTGAGAGACTCCACTTAGACGTGGACCCATTGACAGCCATTCTTTGGGTGCAGCTATCAAGCCAATTCTTTATCCACCAAGCGGTCCCTCCACCAAACCCATATTTTACCAGCTTGGAGATCAGGATGTCATGTGGGACAGTGTCAAGGGCTTTGCTGAGGTATAGATAAATGACATCATCTGCTCTCCCCTTGCCTATTGATGTTTGTTGATGTTGTGACACCAAACATCTGCAGCAGCTCAGATTTACAGGGACTCAATTTTCCTCTCCTTCCCTCTGCCTTGGAATTATATTGTATTTTTATGATCAGGATTGTAACTGTGGTTTTTGGAAGCATCTATATAAAGGAAAATGTCCCTGGGATAACATCACATCTTTTGTGAGTAATATTCAGGATAGTTCTTAAAAGGCTCCATAAGTTATAAAACTTAACAAGTCTTTGGGCTTACTCAGCAAGCGTGTTTGGTCTGTCTTGTGACCATAGCCAGTACTGCCTGTTGCACATATATAGCATTTTCCTGTTTCTGCTTTCCTATTTTCCAAGTGCTGACTGATTCAGACTGTTTAATTCTGTGTTCAGAAATACCCTTTGTGTAATACTTGCTGTTGACTGAGAAACAAAAGAAAAAAAACAAAAACATGCAATCTGGTGATTTTTAATTAATAAATGTTAATATTCACATGGATAAAATCGAATTCTTAAATCATATTCTGATATTAAATCATACCACTTTCCATCCTGAGGTACCATATGATCCTAAGTCATTGGTAGTTCCTGGACTCAAGAGACTTGTTACGGTTTTTCAAGCTTTTAGTGCACCAGAATCTCTGTAAATCATAGAATCATAGAATGGTTTAGGTTGGAAGGGACCTCGAGGATCATTCAGCTCCAACCCCCGCCATAGGCGGGGACACCTCCCACTAGAGCAGGTTGCTCAAGGCCTCATCCAGCCTGGATCACTATGACACTTGATGCCAGTATCAAAACAGAGATACATTTTCTAGCACATTTAGTTGAGAATTCTTCCTCTTGCCTTCTCTTTTCTTCTGTCTCTTTCACAGTTTTTACTCAAACCTGGTTATTCCATAGTTTTACTCCATGGAGTTTAATACCTTACCAGCTAGAGAAACTGTTAGAAGCAGCTAGAGAAACTATTAGAAGCTAGGGAGGGAAAAAAGGCAAAACAACAAGAATTAACTCCCCAAATGTATGCCATCATTTTTCTGACTAATTTAAAGCACTGCAGTAGGAGTTAGCTGGCTGACAAGAAGGGCATCTGGCAATCATTAAGGAATTTTATTTTGAGGGTTTAAATTGTTAGAGAGTATTCACTTAGAGAAGTCTGTAATTTACCTATTCAAAACCAAATGAAAATCCAAAGAGAAATAGATACACAGTTGAAATAATGCTTTCAAAGCTGCTTTTTAGAACTTCTACAGTTACTATATGTGCATGTGTAAACAGAAAAAAAATACTTTCAGAAGACTGATGTTTAAATGTAAGTAAACTTATGGAGGCCATGTGATAAATAGGTTTCTTGTCTTTGTGTCAGTCTCCCTTACGTTGTGTGCTGTAGAAACTGCTTCACGCAGCCTGACTCTTTTTCTCTAGAACAGCTTTGTTTCTTTGTTACACTGTTTTGTGTGCTTACTTATGTATGCACCAGTAGATTTGTTTATCATAGGCTTGCAATTTAGCATTCAGCTTGGTAGTTGAATACTGAGACAGCTCATGTTATTTGGGGTTACAGATACAGTGTTAGGATAATGTGAAGTAGCCTTTTTTGCTTACACTTACTCCTTTTGCAAAAAAATACACAATCAGCAAACTTCTGAGGGTGTCTTAGCTAAGATTTCTTACTAAGAATTGTCACATACTGTGCAATTTTTTTAACTTGGTTTCTGGTGATACTGCTCTCATTCTTTAAATCGAGATTATCTTGGCAACTTTTAGTCCCCATTTGCTGATCATGTTTTTCAGCCCAAATGCAACAATTGCAGCTTGGTTACAGGAAATTCTAGTCGTTTGTCCTGTGGGGAATCAGTGTAGGTCTTGCTACACATGCTCACACACTCTGATGTCACTGTTTGTGTGGATTTTGCATGTGCTTTCTCTCTAGCACTCCTGTTGGATTTGGCTGTGCCAGGGTTACCTTTGTCTATTTCTTTCAGTATCTTCCTTACCATCTCTATTAGACCTACAATTCAAGGACTTTACAAAAGCACTGCCGAGATTTCCCAAAGCTCATTTTTACTAGAAATATGAATAGAGAGCATTGATCTTTTCCCTCCATTTTTTATTTTTACTTAAATATACAAATATAGGCTGGGTGGTGAATGGCTGGAGAGCAGCCCTGAGGAAAAGGACCTGAGGTCTGGGTCAACGAGAAGCTCAACATGGGCCGGCAGTGTGCACATGCAGCCCAGACAGCCAACCGTGTCCTGGGCTGCATCAAGAGAAGTGTGGCCAGCAGGGCAAGGGAGGTGATTCTCCCCCTTTACTCTGCTCTTGTCAGACCCCACCTGGAGTACTGTGTGCGGTTCTGGAGCCCCTAACACAAGAAGGCTATCGAATTGTTAGAGCAAGTCCAGAAGAGGCTCACGAAGATGATCAGTGGCCTGGAGCACCTCTCCGATGAGGACAGACTACAAGAGTTGGGGGGCCTTCAGCCTGGAGAAGAGAAGGCATTGAAGAGACCTTGTAGTGGCCTTCCAGTATCTGAAGGGGGCCTACAGGAAGGCTGGGGAGGGACTATTTACAAGGTCTTGTAATGACAGGATGAGGGGTAATGGGTTTAAACTGGAAGAGGGGAGATTCAAACTACATGTAGGGAAGAAGTTCTTTACAGTGAGATTGGTGAAACACTGGAACAGGTTGCCCAGGGAGGTTGTGGATGCTCCCTCCCTGGAGGTGTTCAAGGCCAGGTTGGATGAGGCCTTGAGCAACCTGTTCTAGTGGGAGGTGTCCTTGCCTGTGGTGGGGGGTTGGGACCGGATGACCTTTGAGGTCACTTCCAACCTAAACCATTCTATGATTCTATGATCTGTGGGCTGGAACACCTTTCCTCTGAAGAGAGGCTGAGAGAGATTGGGTTGTTCAGTGTGGAGAAGAGAATGTTCCAGAGAGATCTTATTGAAGCCTTTCAGCACTCAAAAAGTTACCTGTATAAAGATGACAGTCTTTACTATGGCCTGTTCCAACAGGACAATGGGTGATGGTTTTAAACTGCGAGAGGGTAATTTCAAATAGATCTAAGGAGGAATTCTAAGAGAAATGACATGCTGGTACTGGTTACCCAGAGAGATGTCCTATCCCTAGAAGCATTTAAGGATAGGCTGGATGGGGCTCCAAGCAACCTGGTCTAGTTGAAAATGTTGGACTAGGTTGAAGTAGATGACGTTTAAAGATCCCTTCCAACCCAAACCATTATATGATTCTGTTTGTTAATTTCATACTTAGTGGTTGTCTTCAGATCACCCTAGGTGCTTAAAGCTATAGTGTGACTTTTGTCAGGGTCATGTACATTGATTGCTTGTTTGGGATTAGTGGATTTGAATGCTCATAACCAAATAATAATCTATTTTCTTCATCTTGGGGTCTTTAGTGAGCAAAGGACTGAGGTAAATAATAGCAGAGAGCTCTGTTATCTAGAAAATAGAGTTTGACAAAAAGAGAGACATGACAAAAAGTGACTTGACCCAGGCTCTAGAATATATGTATGGCAGAGCAAGGCTTGGAGAAGCATTATAACTTTCTTCATTTTCTTAAATTTCAACAGTGTGTGAAATTGTAATCTGACAACTGAGTATCAGCTGAACTTTCACCTCACAAATTCCTTCTCTACTACTAGCCAGTCGTGTGTTGTAAGTTAGGGAAGAGAAGGAAGAATATTTAGGACAGAGATAGATCATTAGTCTTGTGTATAAAGTGCTTTTTTATGTGCCTAAGCAACACACAGGACACTCACATCTCTTCACCTAATGAAGCAAATACAGAGATAATTTGATTGAACTGATAAACACCAGGTACTTCTAATATAACCTAAACCCAGTATGGAATCATGCTTTAATGAGATGCTCACCTGTGAAAAAGGGTAGAATTACTGAAAGTTTGTTGGTGTTTCTATTTAACTTCTGGCTTTTTTTAATACTTTCAGAACACATACTCATACCTGCCAAACAAACACTGTTGTACAACAGTAAGGATTATTTCCTCACATTGACTTGGAGGACTATAACTCTGCATTGCAAAGAAGAAACTCCAATTTTGCTTCTAATTTTTTGGAAATGGTGTCAGAACTTACATTTTCTTCAGCTTTGGGATACCACTGTTAACATCATCTAATACTGAACAAAAAAAAGCAAGCAGATATTTCTCTTTTAAGTGGTGACCAAAATACTGTGAAAAAACATATTCATAAATTTGTGAAACATACATTATGCTCAGTAATATTACAGAAAACTGGCAATTCAGAACACCCTTTCCTCTGGAGGATGAGTGTTCTGAGCTTACAGTATAAACCAGAAGATTAGCTGATGCTGTTTCTAAGGGAAGAAAAGGACATGAAATCTAGGGACTCAAGACTCCTCTGGTCAAACAGTAGTAACCTTCATTCCTATTTAGTAACCATGAGTGAAAAATGAAAATCTTGCAGAACAAGTGTAAGCACCTCCCAACAGAGCTAAAGAGCTTCCTGAGACAAGTGAAGGAAGTAAAAAAATAATTTATGAATTATCTCAGGATTGACCAAATTACTAAGCAGCTTGTCACTGAGAGAAAGTAGCTGAGGAAGGTTTACACTACTGCAGGTTAAGGATACAGAATGGTTGTAACAGATATTTTGTGATATAAAGGTGTTTGTTTTTTTTTTAAAGCAAGCTGAATATTAAGTCTGATATTTTATTTTTATTATGATATTTAATAGAGTTTTATTTGGACAGGAATTTGAAAAAACAACATGAAAGGGAAGCAGAAAATGCATGCTCCTAGTGTTGCCTTTATAGGAATGCCCCACTTCCAGTATGTTCTCTCCCTTTCTGTGTAACATAAACTTAAACAGAACCGTACCACGAGTAAGACATGGAAACATTGCTAATTTTTTATGGTTTCTCAAAGTAGAAACTTTAAAAGTTACTTGAGACTCCCCTAGGATGGAGAGTGGAGGATCCAACACTTGTGAGTAACATTCCAGTGAACTGCTGCAATCCATCAGGCCAGCTGGGCCTTGGAGCTGCTCCCTTATGAGCACTCGTGGTAAACTGATGCTACTTGTCATGCTTGTGTGGGTATTTGTTAAGCATTGTATTAAGAGTTTGAAGATTAATGTTTTATGTATTTATGATAAGAGTCATAGCCTTGCCAAAGCTGAACTGAATGCAAAGATTATGTACTAAACACACACACATATTCCCATCTGTAACTCTTCCATTTTCTGTTTCTTACACAGCAGTGTCTGAGGATTTAATAAGTGAGGTGTGTAGCCAGCAGATAAGAGATATCAAAGAAAAGGGTATAGAAGGGGAGGGCTGTGTGCTTCATGAAAGACAAACAAGTGCATTTATACCTTTTGATCACGGGGGAGTTTGAGGGCTGCAAGAATAATGCAACTTCAGGGATTTAGATGAGTAGTGCTTTGCCTAAGTTAGTCTAAGCTTATCATCCTTGGTGGTCAAAGACAGTGGGGAAAGACTCACAGAAGTGACTGCTGTTTGCAGGAGATGGTGTCAAGCTGCAACTGGTATGCTGCACTATAGTCTGGTGCTAACATTCTAATAGAAAGTAAGTTTTATGTGGAATCAAGCACTGAGGCAGCCAGGCGCCATTTCTCCTCTGGGCAACTTAGTGTGTCAGTTCTCACTTTCTGTGACTCTAGGTTGTGTCAGGTGCCCTTAAGTCTCAGAAGTCCTTGAAAGCTTTCTGTTGCAAACAGAAGCATTTTGGCTTTGGCATGTGTTAAGTGTTTCTGAATTACCCACAACAGGCAGAAAGCCATTCCAGAACATATTTGCTACTTAAATACTTAAACCTGCCTTTTTTTTTGGGTCAGCCTCACACACACAAAAGAAAAAAAATCCTCGATGTTGTGAGGAAACTATTACTAGAAAATGCCTTCCTTATCTTTACCAATAAAGAACTATATTTTGGTTAGGAAAATATAGTAAATCATTATTAATGATATATGTTGATGGTTATATTGGTAATTAAGTTGATAAATAGGATGTATTTCTTGCCACTTGTTTGCAATGTGTTACCAATAAGCTTGATAATTTTTGATCATAAACCAACTGAAAATAATTTTCTGACCATATAAAACAGTAACTGCTGCATTTATCTACTCTTACTCTCTCTTTAATAATCACTTCACTATGGAAGGATGCTTTCTTCAACTGGCTACTGCATCTAAGTTTTCTTCTTTCTTATTAAATCAGGAGTACCTCTGCTATGAGGACAGACTGAGGAAGCTGCAGCTGTTCAGCCTGGGGAAGAGAAGACTCTGGAGAGACTTAACATGGGCTTTCCAGTACCTAAAGGGGACCTACAAGAAGGATGCAGAGGGACTGTTTACAAAGGCCTGCAGTGGAAGGTTTGAAATTAGAGCAGATTTAGATTGGATGTTAGGCCCAAGTTCTTTACCGTGAGGGTGCAACTCTGGAACGGGTTGCCCAGGGAGGTAGTTGAGGCCCCATCCCTGGAGATACTCAAGGTCAGGTTCAACGAGTCCCTGAGCAACCTGATCTAGTGGATAATGTCCTTGTTGACTGCAGAGGGGAGGTCCCTTCACACCCAAACGATTCTGTGAGTCATGGAAGCTTTCCATTATCATGTGAATTTATTGCAGCAATGTATTAACCTTCACCTAGAATGCAGTAATGCAGCATATTTATTCTTTGCAGTCATGGCAGTTCATCCAAACTTTTCAGATCTGAACATGCAGCAATTGACGGTAATGTAACATATCTGAATACTTTAGGAATATTTTACTCTCCCCTTATGTGCATTTTGTCCAAGCTATTAATATTACCAATATGTCAAAACAAGTTTATCTTAAAGTTTTCTCTCTATTCTAGTAGATAATTCTTAGATCTCTCATGCAACAAATTAAAATGGACAATTATTGTAAAAAATGGAGTGCAGAGTAAGCAAAGAGTATTATTTAAAAACAAAAAATCTCTAATGTCAAATATTTAACGACAATAGAAATCCTGACTATTAGGAATTCTCATTCTTTTCTGATGTTGGTCAGTGTTTTACAAGATCATGTATGTTTTAC
This sequence comes from Tricholaema leucomelas, assembly GCA_013400475.1. NCBI lineage: Eukaryota > Metazoa > Chordata > Aves > Piciformes > Lybiidae > Tricholaema lacrymosa > Tricholaema leucomelas. Next base: position 15,380 of record WAAF01007542.1, on the reverse strand, counting down.
TTGAAACACATCTCAAATTTCAAGTTTGTATTCTTTTAGTATGGATTATGCACTGGTATTTCCAGTAACACAAGCAGATTTCATGAAAGGCCTTTACACTTACAGAGCAATTTTAGTAAAGGTGATGTCTTAGGAATGTGCAGATTTGAACTGGGTTGTTTGAACCAGTGATGTGATGTGATTGCAATGGCATTCATTGTCACTATGGTGTATGCTGCTGTTTCAAGCTGGTATCCCACGACAGTTAACAAATCCTCATGAGAGGCAAGAGGTGTGAGCACAGCCACAGCACATCACTAATACAGTAACACTGTGCAGATCTACCAGGCAGCACTAGCCTGACCTCTCTGCACTATCATGTGCACAGCAAACATGCACTCTGTTTTGATTTGCTTTTTTGAAGTGAATTCCTAGTGGCTTTCAGTTACAGAGAGACCTCAAGAAATTTTGACTGAGACAGACTTCTAAATCTGGAATAACAGCTTCAAGAGCTGTGACCTTCTGTCCTTTTTATTTCAAAGTGGCACTACTTCAGCTCCAGTGACAAAGTCAGTACAATAGAGTTTCAATCCTTACAAAAGAAAATGTGTGAAAGAATTACATGTTCACGTGACATTTGATTCTGGAATGAGAGAGGCCTGTTAAAAGCCTTACCACACCCCAGCTCAGATAAATCTTCAGTGTGAGGTAAGGTTAGATGGAAGTGAGCTGATACATTTAGTGCTCAAGAAATTTGTCCAGGTAACACTCATAATTCTAGTAGTGTAGATGCCTGGTGTATGTAAAAGTGTTTGGCAGAGAAGATGATGAGTGTAGCAGTTTGAATGAAGCACTAACAAAATAAGCAGGTTAGATTTCAAAGCTTAGAAATGTGTGGGCAGAACAGGAATTAGAAAGGCTCTTCAGAGGTAGACAGCTTTTTCAAGAGATCCTTTCGGGACCTCCAAAAGACTTCCTCGAAGTGAGTAGAGAGTGTCTCTTACAAATTAGCTCAGTCAGCAGTTATAGTTGTGATGCAGGAATGTTGAGTGAAGTTCTGCAGATGACATGTGAATAAGGTCAGTCTAATTATCCAGCCACATGTTTTTAGCATTCAGGTGTCCTATGTGAAACTATTTATAGTTGTTAAGTTTTGAAATTTGACATTTCAGGGAGCTAAATTTCAGGAAATTTCAGGAAGTACTATTAGAAATTGCGTTGCAGAAGACATAGCAGTGCAGTATAATTTGGGGCTGAGAATTGTAGACCTTGATCACTGTGATACAGATTCCTAATCATATGTATTGGAGAGGGTTTGTTGAGTTACTAGAAGCAACAGTAAAAAGCCAAACTATGAAATTAAGATTGTTATTACTAATTTGCTATAGTCACAGTAAATCATGTTGTGATGTTTAGCAAACTGCTACACCTACAATTCTGCAGTCTTGTCATAAGTGAGGGCTACATAATATCATAGTATAGCCTGTAAAAACAAACCTCTTAGTAAGAACAATCACTTAAGGGTTCCTTAGATTATAGGTGGTGGTATTTTTCCTTTTTTTTTTTTTTCCTTCTAGGAAAAGTTGTTAGATTGAAATTTCTCTGTGAGTTGCTGACTGCTCTTAATATTTAATCCATAACTTAGCACTGAGTTTGTAGCACTCAAAAATGTGTACTGTCAAAGAGTTATCAATAAATAAACTCTGAACTGACAGTAAAAGCTTCTTCAGAGAATCCTGTGAGCCATGTCCTCTATCTGTAAAACTTGTCTGGATCTACTGAAGTTGCTCCAGTTCATGTCAGCGTCTGACTGTTTCTAGGTCCTCACTGGGCTGCAAGAGAAAGCAAGCTACTCTTTCCAGGCCTAATGCATGCTAGCCCTCATGCATTAAGCAGAAGCTCTTCCATTTCAGCTCTACAGACACAAATAACTGCCTTCTCAGGTGTTTCATATCAAGTTTCTGAATGTTTGAAATTAATATTGAAACAATCCCAAGCCCATGCTAACATTGTTATTAATTGTAGTACTGACTCTTCAAAAGCAGATGGCTACATAGCAATATTTGAGATCTCTGCATATTGCAAAGCCTGCAGTACCTGAGATACCACCATGGGTAACAGACAATCCCCAGGTACCTGTGAAAGGACAGGCAGGCTCGCTCCCACCAAAGCCTGATGTGGCCTCATCATGTGTTCCACCTGAGTCTGAATAGGAAACAGAACCTAGCTGTGTAACATGCATCACCCACCCAGCAGGATGTGAGAGGCTGTCCTGAAGAACTTTTAGAGGAATTCTGCAAGCAGCAAAGAAGAAAGCATGCTTGGCCCAGAGAGTGGGAAGAGGACTAGGGAAAAGTACTACTTTTGGAAGGTTGCTGTAAAGCCAGATGGAGGGTCATGAGCACAGTGTCACAAAGTGCTGTTTGGACTGCCTGTAGCAGAAGTTACTCACAGTAAGTAAAAGGAAGAAGCAACCCCTGTTGCAAATACCTGTATTCAGGACTGGGACCTGGAAAAGCAGGTGTAAACAGATGGAAAACAAGGTAAGAGGACCATAAGTAAAATGACACAAACCTAGCACACAAGAACATGCAGTAGCCTAATGTTTTTTTAACTTTTGTAAGAATATTTGAAAGTTCCAGCAAGATACGTGGGAGTTGCTATTTACAGGTGTAGTTTTTTTCCTGAACAGAGAGGAACAAGTTAGAGCAGTAGAAGCAGTTTTGTCACCATAACTATTTACAGCACAGATTTTTTGCTGATACTGCCATTCAGGCACATACCATGCCTCATTAATACACCTGACCCAACAGGGCTAGCTGAAAAGAGTGTTTGAGCTTTAGTAACTGTTGCCACTCAACAAAGGATGGCAAAAGAACCCTGCTATTTTCTAGAGGAGCAATATGAAAATCTCTCATGTCCTCTGAACTGAGCAGAAGTAGCCTACAACACGGAGTTTGAGGTGTGTATCCATACAGCACAACTGTACATTGAACCACATGAGTATGGCCATACTTACCTGCATGTCATTTTGATCTTACTCTCTCCCTGAAAGAGTCTGGCCTACAAGTGCTCCTGATGTTAAGGCAGCACCAGCCACTTTTGTGCAGCTCTGTCTGCAGAAAATAACACCTTTCAACTCTCTTGTATATTCTCTCAGAAAGTCACATTCTGTTGAAGAAAGATTGGAATATTTTTGAATGCTGCTTTCATCACTAAACCCGTGACTCTGTCAAGGGTTTCTGCTGGCACAAAGTGCACCTTTGTTACAAGATTTTGCACTAAAATGCAAGAGAAAATGGGGTCAGAGAGAGGAAGTTATGTAACAAGACACTGAATAGCACCTCATGTTCTGCTCAGTGCTTCTGTCTGGACGTCCAGCACTCACCATCTGCTTTGTCTTTCACACACACAGCCTAGACTTGCAGATGGACGTCTGAGAGACTCAGAAGAATAGGGAAACAATGAGAACACTAATGAATTAGTAATTAGATTTCACAAAGTGTGTAGATTGAAATATTAACTTACATAGTTGTATTCCAGTAATTCTGCAGCCAGAAGGCTGTCTTTATTTGTGGTGAGGCCACACTTGGAATTAGGTGTCCAGTTTTGAGCTCCCCAATTCAAGAGAGACAGAGATCTGCTGGAGACATTTCAACAGAGAGCTAACAGGACACTGGGAGACTTGAACATCTCTCCTATGAAGGAAGACTAGGAGAACTGGGCTGCTTAGTCAAGAGAAGAGAAGGCTGAGAGGGTATCTTATTAATGTCTATAAATATCTCCTTATTTCTCTTGGCCAGATAAGGTAAAACAAGCACTTCTAGAGGCAGGAATTTACACTTCATGTGGCTCTCTTGCATATGTCAACTACTAGAATTTCCCAGATCGTAATTAGTAATATTAGCATCAAAAAAGAGGGAGAAAGAAATGATTGAGATACCAAGTAAGGTTGAAAAGGAGTAAGGCTACTTGAAAAAGTCTCATAAAGAAAGAAAGAGGCACCACAGAGATGTATTTCCAATGAAAATAATACTAGAAGATGACAGTGAAATTTGACCCATTAGAGTTAAGAAAAAGACTTGTGCCAGGGATGACTGAAAGGGAAAAAAGGAGGGAATAAAAGTCTTAAGAGCTTAGAATAAAGTAAGTTAATGTTTGACACTTTTTTTCATAGCCTCAATTGCTACTATGGGATTAAATTAAGATTTGCCACAAAAAAGTGTTTTGTAATTTCACTTACAGTACTCTCAGCCTTTGTCACCATCTGTAAAAGATACAAGTTAGGTTTTAGTGGTTTGTCTAAATTTTAAGAGGGGAAAAAGACATGATAGTTTTGTAACTTCATGATGTGTGCTGAAGGTTCTTGTATTGTAAAGGAATACTGGCCTATGCTGTGTGTTTTTTTAAACTAGAAATGTTTCATTAACAGTCTACCTTCATAAACATTACATCCTGTCCACTTTGCTAGAACACTGCTGAAAAATCCTGGTTCTATGCTAACCTAGAATTTCTAAAATAGTGATTACTACTACAAGGAAGCCAGATTTCCAGGTAACTAGAAGTTGCCTACAGCTACTTCAGTAGTTAGGGTGAAACAAAGCAATCATCTGAGCTCTTCACTGAATACCATTTGTCACAGTGTGCCATATCACAATTCTTACTTCATTTTTTACTTGGCAGGACTAATAGAAAGGTTTTTACTTTCATCATTTGATTACTAATATACACTAAAGTGTGTTTAGTCCCTGTCTTAAAACACCTGTATCTTGGAGAAAGATCGCATTTCTTCTCAAACTATTTTACTGCAGAGAAAAAGTTGCCTGTGATCAAACGTAGGCTATATAGCAACAACAGAGCATGTTGTTTCCTTGATGCTTTCTGCTGCAGTTAAATCTTGGGCTGCATCCAAAGCAACATTAGCAGCAGGTGAAGGGAGGTGATTCTGCTCCTCTACTCCACTGTGGTGAAATCTCACCTGGAGTCCTCAGCATGAGAAGGATATGAATATGCTGGAGTGGTCCAGAGGAGGCCACGAAACTGATCAGAGAGGTGGAACCTCTTCTGTGAGGACAGGCTGAGAGAGTTTAGGTTCTTCAGCCTGGAGAAGCCTCTGTGGAGATATTATGTGGGCAACTGCATTATTGCACACAAATCTCTCATACTTCACATTTTCTTTGTTATTACTTTAATACAGGTACACTTGCTAGAATGTAATCAGGATCCACTAGAGCTTCACTATGGCATGATTCACTCAGGTTGTTGGATGTCTTCTCACTAAAATATTCCAATTATCCTCAAACCAGCACAATATGGAAAGTTTTGTTACACTGATACATTCAAATGTAGGTGTGAGACAATGTCTACCTCCTGCTGTCATTGGATATAATGAAACTTAATTTATTCTACTGAGCTTTACAGTTAAAAGCTAACTATAGTATGTGAAAGATCATAAAATTCATCTTTCCAATGAAATAATAGTGCTCAACTAATCATTCTTCGACAACTTGTGGGATACTTAAAAATATCATGGACCATAAAATGCTGAGATCTAAAAAGTCAAGTGGTGTTAACACCTAGCTGTAAGAGTGAGATTACTTGAAGCCAAGTGGTATACTTTAGGGTTGAACTACACTAAGAAAACTCCCAATATCATTATGCTGGTTCATTGCACATATGCTATTTTCTGAATTTTAAACTTGGTATTTTTTTGTGTGGTCAGCAAGACCACTGATTTAGTGGAGGATGTCCCTGGTCACTGCAGGGGGCTTGGACTAGGTGACCTTTGTAAGCCCCTTCCAACCCAAAGCATTCTATGATTCTGTGATGAAGAACCAACAGGGAAAAGGTAGCAAAAATATAAAGCCTGTAAAAGAGCACATCGACAGCAAACTGACAGAGACTTTTCCTGTCTGCTCTGGCTTACTGGGTCTGCCAAGAAACAAACTGTTATTAACCCAAATAGACCTCCATGGTGGCATCACTTTCCTGCTGGGATGGTCAGTGATGGCACAAATACCGCTGCACAGCAATGGAGCTATGTAATCAGGTCAACTAGATGACCAGGTTATGCTCGTTTTTTTCAATACCTGATTGAGAAGACTGAAAAAGAAAACATTCTTATTTAAACCTTTGAATTTTGTGAGGCTTCCATGTGCACTTCTGTTTGAGAAAGTTTCCTACCCATATGAATTCTCCTTAGCTTTATGACAGGATGAACCACTTGTTTCCACACATTTTTCTCTTTGCTAGTCTTTTTATTAGCATGACTTGCAATTGAATCCGATATTCTGCATTTTGTAATCTGTTAACCATATTGACAGGATTGTTTGCCATCCCCACTCTCCTTTAACATCCACGTTGCTGAAACCATAGTTACTGCAGCTCTGAATCTGGGGCGGCTGTTTTTGATGTCACTAACATTACCACCTCCTCCCCCAAATACGTCTCTGCTATTTTTCTGTAAAGCAAGCAACAGTGAAAATACAATCTCTGAAGTACCCCTTTTTGTCAGCTTCCAGCTTCCATAGGTGTATGTTACATTTTGGGAAGCTACTGTCTTCATGAAGCATGGATTTCCCAGTTGTTGATAAATTTGTGTTTTTTGATTCTATAATACTTAATTTCTTTCAAGTATTTTTGTGGGAATTATTTTGGTCAGCATGTGAGCTTGAATATAAAACCTCTTCAACTCCCTTATGTTCTTTCTTCTCCATTATGACCATAGAATGATCTCTTCTTGAAGAGATTAACCAATAATCTATACTCCTAGGATATCTTCTAGCATGCTGACCTGTTCTGTGGATCCTCAGACTAGCTGGTAATCGGTGTTACATCTGTGCAGCTAAATTCACAGACCTCTGCTCAAAAATTGTAATCTTTATTCTGTGCCAGCTCTGTTAGAATGCTGGATAGGACAATACAACTCAGATTTTTGTTATCTGAGAGCCATTCTTACATTATTATCACTTCTTGTACAGCAAATTTATGATTATAATTAGTTTTACACAGTAGCTCCTCTAAGTGTTACAGAAAACTCACGTCAAGCATCATCAGCCATAACCAATTATTTGTCACCAAGTCAAATGCTTTGGTGAAGTCAACAAAAAGAGATTACTAAAATATGTGGCCATGACTGATTGTGGACTTGAGAATTTTCCTCTGTGCCTCTTCCAAGTATATGTCAGACCAATTCATGTTGATATTCTGAGTTGCTTTTTTAATCTTTGAATCCTTTCCTGAGTAATGACCTTACTTCCATGCAGTATCAATGACACCGATTTGTAGTTGTTTGTTTTTCTGTAACTCCTTCCTAGGTCCCAGAACATATATTGATCTTCTCCAAGAACCTGACTGCCCTCCAGTTTCCCATAGCTTCATGAGTACAGAAAGCAACTTTTCTACTGCCCCTGTTCAGGAAGCTGTATTAATGCATCATCCTACCTTGGAACTTGGTAGCTCTGTTTTACCTGCTCAGTCAATACTCTGTTCTCTATCCTTATATAGTTTCTCATAGTATTCTATCTGCAATTGCTTGCTTTTCTTCTGCCTGGATTGTCACCTTTAACTGGGTACCTATGATGAGAGCTGTCAGGCACACTGTAGTCATGATGATACGCATCATTTCCTGATATTTTGGTACAACTTCTGATCTCATTGCAGATTGTTAGTTATTATTGAATTTGTATAAATTATTCCTTGCTTACATTATTTATTTTCCCTATCCTAAATAGCCCTTATCTAGGAACCTTATTTCTTAATATTCTATTCTCATGTATTTCAGTAACATTACTACTATTTGGTTTATGAAAATTTGGTCAGTTACTTCATGTTTTGATTTCGTTCTTCTGTCAGTTTGAACAGCGCTTAAAATCAGGTTTTAGTACCTACCGTACGTGTACTGCTACATAAAGTTGAAACTCAACAGATCAAGGCCTTCTCATCCATTTACCTTCCAGCTCTCAAGTATAGCTGATGAATCACAAACTGCACCAGAATAAACTCTCCTTTGGCGCTGTAGTAGTCTCCATCTGACTATGTGCAGGTGTCCTGATTTTCTGACTGCAAGTCTGCAGTGTCACATTATATTTTGCTTGGAAAGACTTTCCATACAGAATTCCCCTCTCTGATAGCCCTTCCCTTTCATTACTCTTGACTACTTTTTCTACTTCATTTTTCCCAACCTTGGTATTCATCATGATAAAATAGAAATACCTCTCCCTTTGAAAATATAACTCTTGCATTAGCTCAGAACGCAGAGGTAGCCTGTGCTTTATGATTCCCTCCAGTGGTATAAAATACCGCTGTGTTCTTTACTGATATATTTAAACTATTTTCACTTAACTCATGGCCACAATTCCCAGCATATTCAATGTCAGTAATTGTAATCCTTTTACAATTAATGCAATTACTGCACTGCAGGTTGCTTAGATGGTCCACCCCTTCATTTATTAAATTCAGTTGATTTTGATTTTTGCACTCAATAGCCACAACAATTGGATTTGTCCAAACTACAGCAGACAAGTGTTTTCTAAAAGTTGAACCTTTTCATTGCCAACCTGCTGATTTCATAATTTAATGAGAAATGGGAGGATTGAGGGAAGTCTCAATGATGTCTGCTCCAAAGTGTATCAAGTAATTCGGCCTGCCCCAACAGGAAATTATTTTCCTTTGCATCGATAAGCTTATTGGGAAAGGCTAATAAGGCTTCTGCTTCTGTTGTGAACTTAGAAATTGTTTCTCCAATTTATAGGATTTCTCATCCATTAAGATGATGTACCCAGCACTGTTGTACTCCAGAACAAGGTTTTTTTTCTAGTTTTATAAATAATGTGTTGTAAATTCTTAAAATAGCCAATTCTGTCCAGGATATGCTAAGTCAAGCTATTGGACTGATGATCTCAATATAGTACTTCTTTCAGTATCCTCTGGTTCTTAATTCTATCAGTTTAAAGCCAAAGTACTCTACGTGTAGGATACACAAATTAAAGTTTTAAACAGTATTTTTTAAATAGCAGCAGTGACATTAAAAATATGCCCAGAATATATAAAGATTGAAAATACACTCTAAACATCTTAGATGACTGAAAAATAGCTGAATGAAACCTCAGACATTCCAAGAAGAAAAGCTTTGGTGTGGGCTGTGTATATGATAGATTAACTTCAAAAGAAAGTGTGTTTAGGTCACCTTGATGCAAAAGAGATGATGGAAAATGTTTTAAAGCCATATTGATAGCTCTGCTGGAATTAGTATATATATATATACAAAGATACACTTATAGATGTTGACTTCAGAATCTTTTCTATACATTAATCTGCAATCTTACAGTCATTGGTAGTCCTGTTTTTCTCAAAGGAAATATTCAGAGTACATAATTGTTTTATCTTCAAAGATTTATTTACCCTCTGAATGTGAGGTATGAAAGGCTTTAAGTACCAGAAATCTGGTCTTATTTCCATAGATTTTCTATTTCTGAATTGCCACTCCTCTGCAGTAGAATTTATCTCACATGCTGATGTCGTGGTAGGCCTCATAGGCCCAAAATAGGCTTATACATGTCTTGCCTTGCCTAGGCATGTTTTTCTGCTTCACCAGAGAGGCAAGCGCAGGAAATGGACACAATATGACCTGGAGCTGTAGAGTCTGGCTTGCCCAGGGTCCTGTGGTGTAAGGTACACACACTTAGCTTGTGCCTGCCTGGTGCAAGGCCCATGCTTTTCCAAATTAGGGAAAAGCGAGCCTGTGGCTTTGCCTAATATGGTAAGGTTTGGCTAACTGCCATCCTGATTGGCTGTTCTTATGTCCAAGGGGCAATTAATCTCGGCCCACATGGATAAAAGGAGATATGCAGGTGAACAACCTGCTTTTGCTTCCCTGCTCTTTGCCTGCTCTCTCTGCTGTGCCCAGCCATGCTGCTATTTGCACACTGCCTTATTGCTTGCCTGGTAAACTCCATTGCTTCAAGTTACCAGGAGCAGACCCTGGATGCCTGCACACAATCGGCCTGTGTGGCCAGTGTGCCATCATGCTGAGACTGCAGGACATCCTGCCTTCTGCACCTGAAGGTCCTGCCTAGAATCCCTGGACATGTATACCTATCATCTAGAAGAAGCCAGGAGAACAAGGTCAGAGATTGTCTGCTTCCTTTCCCCAGAAGCCAGGAAGATTCAAGCCTCAATATCCAACAAGACAGAATGCCCTGGAAGCATTTGGACACTGTCTGGACTGTGGCTAGCCCTCGCAAGGGTAATTATAATAATCTGTGAGTAAATGCTCAATGCCTCTTTGTAATTCTCTATTGCCTTCTGCCATAGAGCAGAAAGAGCTTGAGCCCATCTACTGGGCAAATGGCATATCGGCCGCAAGTAGCATTTGACCGCGGGAACAGTTTCTGTATTTTGCTGGTTATATTAGATGTAGATATTACATGTAGATATTAGATGTAGATTTTAGATGTAGATTTTGCTGTTCAAGGCAGGATTGGACGTGGCACTTGGTGCCATGGTCTAGCCTTGAGCTCTGTGGTAACGGTTTGGACTTGATGATCTATGAGGTCTCTTCCAACCTTGGTAATACTGTGATACTGTGATTATCCATAGAATGTGTCCATAACTGTGTAAGAACCGGAATATTATTGAAATGAGTGGTCGGGGGTGCTGAGAGTTCTGAATAGCAAAATTAGTAAACAATATTAATTTTGAAAAATATCATCTTGCATCAATTAATTTCCCCTCCCCAACAGCTGAGCAATAGACTTGTGTGTGAAGCAGAGAACCAAAATAAAACTTGGCACATACATGAGTGAAGAGAACATTGAGCAGAGCATCCCACATCACTAGGGTTAGCATCACAGATTACACCAGGTCAAATGAAAAGTGAAATTGGATGTCCTCAATGAATAACTGCCATCTGTCTGACTTTGGATCCAGATGTCACATTTCTTTTTAGCCTGAGAATGCAACAACTGTTTCAAGGTTTACTTAGGGGAAATGCAGCCTGTGTGGAGGAGGCAGATGCAAAGTAGACATAAAGATTTTGGAAAGTAATTAGGAAAGATTGGATATTCTGTTTTATACCCTTCAGAGATTTGTTCCACCTGGTTTACTGTTATTACAAATGCTGGGAATACCCTTGAAATGTCAGATAAGACAAAAATGTTTATGCCTTTTTACTATATGTGCAAAATTTTTGGATAAAAGATCTTGAATCCCTTTGTTTCTTTTTAACATAGCAGTCTTCCACAGAACTGAAAAAGCAGTATTTGTAATCTTTGCTAAACTACTTACTCCAACAGCATGTTTTAATTGTAAAGAATATTTCAAACTTAAATGTGCAATGAAATACTGATATCAAGGTAGCACTTACTTGACAAGGATCTAAGGACCAAAATTGGTATTACTCAAAATAATACTCATAGGAGAGAGACTAGTGTTGATGGTGACATATAAATGTCTGTCACAGAGTTTGAAAAATGATGCTATCTACCATGATACTTTCTTCTCTCCCATATTCAATGAAAAAGGTGAAGAAACGCTAGTTAAATATTTATGAATTGAATATTTAAGTATCACCAACTGGTGATTTTTATCTACCCCATGGTTTTGCCTCTGGTAGAGAAATCAAATTGGTAGAGGGTTCATATCAGCTTTTTGAAGTCTAAAATAATTTTAGCAGTACAGGGATCATAGTGGCAATTTCCTAGCAGGATTGCAGTCTAGAGGAAAAGGCATGTATTCTCCTTCTGTCAGCCTGGGGCTAAACCTGGAGGTGCTCCACCATCATGCTGATTGTTTTCATACATTCTCTTGCAAGTTCTTGTTTGTATGTACATCATGCTTTGGGAACATCTATGCAAGAAAGGTTGATTGATTAATTTTTTACTTCACCTGGATGCACAGCACTGATTTCCAAGCCTCCTCCTCTGTTCAGTGTTTGGTCATTAAATGGCCAGAAAACATCACATGCTTTGATTTCAGATGTTGTCTGAGATGGAAGGGATTTTTTTCTGTGTGTGCACTCATTACAGTTGAGTTATTGCTGAACATTGCTTTCAACTTTTCCTGCTTTTAAGTCCTCAGTACCTTGTAGAGGCTGCATTATTGGATTTTATTGCTTTATGGGGCCTATGCCTTAGTTTTGTTTAACATTTATTCTTTTGTGTATGGTGCTGACTTCTCCCTCTAGTTCAAAGATCTGTGGCTTGAACATCTCTGATGGGTATACCTTCTGACTGTACTCTTTAAAAGGAAACATTGAGGTTATGTGATTTATCCCTGTAGCCTTCAAACATAGGGCATGAAGTGAAGCATTGTGACTTAGAAGCTGAAATTAAGGTGGTACCCTCAAATTTATTTGGGCTGTGAAATAGTTGCCAGGGGGTTTTAAGGATGGACAAGAGCATTCAGGGCTGCCACCTTCCCTATTAGAAAGGAGATGGACATTACAAGTTTTGAACCTGGCCTTTTACCAAGCACAAATAGAGCACAGGGTAAAGGATGGTGGGTTAGAAGCTAAAGGTGGTAGCCCCAAATTTCTTGAGGCTGTGAAGGAGTTGTCAAGTGTTATTAATAGGTGTCAAGACTCTCTGACTATGTCTGTCCAGGGGTGTGTTCATCTTAGTGCAGTCTCCATTGACACACTGGATACAGATGCGAGAGAAAAAAAATCCCTAGGGCTTCTGGCTACCTTCAGTCATAACAATATCCATGTATCATCGAACACCATCATTGACATGTCTGTATTGTGGATATGTAAGGATCTTTTCTTTGCCTTCTGCTTCTCTGTCTTCTTCACCATAACACTTCACCATTGCTCTTTAATGTTAGACCGTGAGATGGAAATAGAGCCTCTGGAGCGCTAAAGAGCTTCATCCCGTGGCAGGGTTCAGTTAGGCGGGTCATGCCTGCTGTCAGCCAAGTGTATAGCTCCGTGCTTTATTTAACTGTTTATATGTTGTGTGGAGAGGATTGTGCTATTCTTCTTCTATTTCTTCACTAAAAGGGTTGTCAAAAACACAGCAACAGGTTGCCAAGGGAGGTAGTTGAATCCTTATCCTTGAAGGTGTTTAGAAGTCAAGTCACAAGATTGCGGTGCTGAGGGATATGGTTTATCAACAGACTTGGTAGAGTTAGAGAACCGTTGGGCTTGATAATCTTAGAGGGTTTTTCCAACCATAGAGATTCTATGACTCTATGACTAAGCCTCAGATTTGAGTTTTGTTTTGTGAGCCCTGAAGTGCTGTCTGGGAGTCCACCAAAACAACAACCAGTTAGAATGTTATACTTCATGTTGTCAAACACAGCAAGAGATAATGGATGAAACAGTGTAGTTTTGTGGCTTGCATTAGTACTGGATGTTAATTCCAGCAGTGCTCATTTTTTTTGTTGCCTCACAGGTGTCTCTGATGGATTTTTATAAAGATAAACAATGCCACAGGATTATACTTCTGGCTTGGCTGAGCCTCAGTGATCAGTTTGCACTTCTACAAAGTTAATGTTGAAGCTTCCACCTCCTCTCTGAGTAGGTGGGAAGGTAGAGCATTATTCAAATAATAGTCCATCATTAGTGTTTTTGTTTACATGAAACCTACAGATAGGCAAACCAACTGTAAACAGTATTTAGTGCTTTAGAAGCTACTAATGCTTCTTTTTCCATTCACACAGCAACCAACTTCATATCGATAGTGAGTACTGCTGTAATTATTTGGTATTTTCATCTTCATTTGATATGACAAAGTAAAATAGCTCAAATTGGATAAATACATGGTTAGGGATATTTTAAAAGCTCATTATGTACCACACATATGTATTTTGCTACAACTGAAGGCAGTTATGCCTTCAAAGCATCAAGTCAACCCTTCCATAATCCCACTGACTACTCTTTAATCCAAAACATCTTGAATATGTAGTCTGCAGGTGAGCAACAAACTGTAAAACAAAGTTACTTTTTTTTTTTCCTGGAAATAATGGCCTATAATGAAAATATTTATGGCTTAGGTAGACTTATCTCAGTCTGTGGAACTTTCTTATTGCTGAGAGCTTTTCTACCAGATTTTAAACCACTGGAAACACAACTCCAAACTGTAGCAGCACTAATTAAAACATACACCATGGCCACAAAAGTGTTGTTGAGTACAAAGTAATATGCTTAATATTAATGTTAAATATTTGGCTTTGAAATACAGTGCTACAAGGTCTAATCCTTGTAGTTTGGACTGAACAGAGCTTTTGGTAAGCTCATTGAAAGGTCTAGTTTTATTTTTTGGATTTTGCTTTAAAATGGTCTGATGATTATTTTTCTGTCAGCAAAAAACATATATATGCAGTTTTAGGGAAATGAAAATCTACTGTCAGGACTTGGGAGAGAGAAGAAAATCAAGTAGTTTGCTCTGTTTTTTTGCCTGTTATTTTCAGTTTCATATCTTTTTTCAACAAATAGCTGAACAACCAACTAGTTTATAAATTCTAATGATGAAAATAAGGTAAAGATTGATTAGGTGTATTATGAATATTGTAATTTATTTAATTCAACCAAGATTGAGACTAACCTACTAATGTATTAATTTTACATTTATTTAAGTGTTTGTGGTTTTAATTTTGTTGTTATTATCTAAGTACAATGAGGACAAGTGTAGAGTTTTACATCTGGGAAAGAACAGCCCTATGAACCAGTATAGGTCAAGGGTTGATGTTGGAGAGGAGCATAGGGGAAAACGACCTGGGAACAACAGGATGACCTTGAGCCATCAATGTGTCCTTGTGGCCAAGAAGGCAAGTGGTATCCTGGGATGGATTAGCAGAGTGTGGTTAGTAGGTCAAGAGAGGTTCTTCTACCTCTCTGCCCTGGTGATGTCCAGTGATAGGACAAGGGGCAGCTGGTGCAAGCTGGAGCATAGGAACTCCCATGTGAAGATAAGAAAAAAACATTTTCACTGTGAGGGTGACAAAGTACTGGTGCAGGCTGCTCAGAGAGGTTGTGGATTTCCTTTTGGAGACATTCCAAACCACCTGAATGCTTTCCTGTGTGACTTACTCTAGGGTCTCCTGCTCTGGCAGGAGCATAAAGCTTGACAGTCTTGAGTTCCGGACCCTTTCAACCCCTAACATTCTGTGATTCTGTCATGTGCCGCTGTTTGGGTGATATATTTTAATTTGTTCAAAAACAAAGTTACTAATTGGAAACAAAAAAAAGGCAACAACAAAAAAACCCAAAGCCACTAACCTGCTACTTTCTTTTGTAAAGCTCAGTGTCTCTAGACTTTGAACAGTTGGCTAGAAATATACCTGTCTCCTGGTGATTATCCTTTGGCTGTAATATAGAACACCTCAGCATTGTATAAACAAGGAAGAGACAGCTGAAGATCAAGTGTTGGTAACTTAGAATCATAGAATGGTTTAGGTTG
>WAAF01007541.1:0-14994 GCA_013400475.1 Tricholaema leucomelas | reverse complement strand
AATTTCTGCCCTCTGCCACAAATTGGCGTAGACGGCAGAATCCCCCTCCGTGACAGCAACCCAGCAGTGACACTTCTTAAATGTGTAACTTTTGAACAGGTTCTGTGTGAAATATTTCACTCTCCTCAAGTGTGCTGATTGTGTTAGTCTGTTCCTTGAAGTCATCAGTTGCAGACTGACTGAGCCAAATGTCAGCTAGGGTTTAACACGTTACAGGCAATGAAGATCTAGTGGACTACGGAGAACTAATCACTGCATGCTGCAGTAGACACTTCTGTCTGGTCAGATGAGCAGACTTGAGCTGCTCTTTTGACAAGATTCCCATTGATTGTAAAAGCTTAGCAGTCTGCCCAGGTGCCCATGTGTCTGGGGTTCGAATTTAAATTCCCAGGGACTCTAATAATTTTGATAGAACCGATGACAATTTATAAAAATAGCCCTTCTCTCTCACCTCCCTCCTTCCCCAAAGAAAGGAATTCAGAAGTAGAGAAGGTAAGCACACTCCAAATAAAATCAATCTCACTCAATTTGGAAGTTAAAAAGGAAAATTTAACAATAACTTAAAAGGGTATCAAAGGTAGGGAGGTTACAAAAGGTGTAGGGAAGGAAGAATAACAAATAAAAAAGGTATGAATACAACCCGAGTTCGTGATGGTGGTGACCACTTGTGTGGAGAGATGCAGAGCGAGCTGCAGTGTGGTTCAGAGAGCTGCGAAGTGGTCGAGAGAGAGAGAGAGAGAACAGGAAGTCCCCAAGCTTTTATGAGACAGGAAGGGGGGAGTGGACTAACCATCATCTGGTGGTGTTCAGACCCACCCCTGGGGAGGGGTCCAGACCACCTGAGGTCAAGTGTCGAGTTCAAGGCCACTCATCCTGGAGTGTTAACTGTATACACCATGAGAGCCAGTGGCATCCTGGTCTGGATGAGGAACAGTGTGGCCAGTAGGGCAAGGGAGGTTATTCTGCCCCTGTACTCAACACTGGTCAGGCCACACCTTGAGTACTGTGTCCAGTTCTGGGCTCCTCAATTTAAGAAAGATGTTGAGGTGCTGGAAGGTGTCCAGAGAAGGGCAACAAAGCTGGTGAGAGGCCTGGAGCACAGCCCTGTGAGGAGAGGCTGAGGGAGCTGGGGGTGTGCAGCCTGGAGAAGAGAAGGCTCAGGGCAGACCTCATTGCTGCCTACAACTACCTGAAAGGAAGTTGTAGCCAGGTGTGGTTGGGCTCTTCTGCCAGGCACCCAGTGACAGAACAAGAAGACACAGTCTCAAGCTGCACCAAGGCAGGTTTAGGATGGATGTTAGGAGGAAGTTGTTGCCAGAGAAAGTGATTGGCATTGGTATGGGCTGCCCAGGGAGGTGGTGGAGTCACTATCCCTGGAGGTGTTTAAAAGGAGCCTGCATGAGGCACTTAGTGCCATGGTTTATTTAATTAGAAGGTATTAGGTGATAGGTTGGACTCAATGATCTCGAAGATCTTTCCAGCCTGGTAAATTCTGTGATTCTGTGTGCTTGGCATTAAATTTGGCCACACAGAGCTTTACAGGCCAAATCCCCAGATAGCTTCTCTCCATCTGGGTTGACTGCAAGCAATGATCAGCATTCAGCTCAAAACTCAGGAGTAAGTTGTTTGAACTACTATGCTACTAGATCTCTATAGAGCTATGTAGAATAAAATTCTGGTATACAAATGCAAATATTTCTTTCAAATTGCATTGCCTTACTCATTGTTTAATTTGACATAATAAATAACATTAGGATAAACAGCAAAGTAGAGAAATTAGTGTGCCAGGGTGTCACGGAGGGGGATTCCGCCACCTACACTGATTTTGGAAGAGGGGAGAAATCAATTGGTGCGAGATAATATGTATAAAAATATATATATATTAACTTCAATACTCTGAACTCTCACCACCCCCAACCACTGTATTTAATATTAAAATGATTCTACACAGTCATGGAGACATTCTAGGATTAATACCACCCTATAACTTATTAATAACTACCAAACATTCAAACTATAAACAGAGAGAGGATTTTCCCCGTGGCTTAATGCTGCTTGGGGTCTATATACTGTTTGCCCAGCAGAGTGGGCTGGAACTCTTTCTGCTCTATGGCAGAGACAACAGAAATTACAGGGGCCTTAAAGCATTTACTCATAATTCTGATTAATTATCAATAATCACCCTCCAGGGCTACATCACAGCCTATTACTAGTGTCCAAACTTCAGGGGAGTCTTTGCCTGTGGACTATGAGGCTGGAATCCTCCCAGCTTCAGGGGAAAGGAGAATCTTCCCGGTTTCTGGGGAAATGACAGTCTCTGACCTTTCTCTTCTGGCAAAGGATGCAATCTCTGCCCTTGTCTCCTGGCTTCTTGTGGACGCTCTGTCTGGGGAATGTTGGCAGTACCTCAGGTGCAGGAGTAGGATGCCGTCTGAGCACGGTTCTCATGCTGGCTAGCAGGCTGATTGCGTACAGACAAGTGGGTCTGCTTCCTTGTAACTCGGTGGCAGTGGCACTTAACCAAGCAATGATAAGGCAGCGGGCGTGCGAGGTGTGCATGGCTGCACAGGGGTCTGGGCTCCGTAGGTAAAGGAAGGCAATACAGAATCTGGTCATGATGACTCACTGCAGTGGCATGCAAAGTGTGCACAGCTGGCTGGGAGACTATGGGAGAATCGGTCTCTGTAATAACTGCATAAGCAAGTAGGCATACAGTGCTGGAGAGTCTAAGTCTAATAATGAGTGAGTGTGCCTGAATGTGAGCGATCGTGAGCAGGGGGACCCGAGCATGGGGCCTGAGCTTGAGCTAGAGCAATAGCGAGAGCGTAAGAGTCAGAGCACGCTGGTGAAGCACCTTGTTTACCTGTGTGCCCCTATTTATCAAATGTGGGCTGAGATTAATGGCCCTCTGGACACCAGAATGACTAATCAGGTTATGGCAGTCAGCCAAACAATACCATAATAGGCAAAATCACAGGCCTGGACTTTTCCAAATATGGAAAGAGCATGTGCTAGCACTCGGCAAGCATGAGCTGGGTGTGTGGGGCTTACACAACGTATTTACAACCACCTTATACAATCAGGGGGTCCTGGACAGCCCAGACTTTGTGGCACCAGGCCTATTGTGCCCCTTTTATGCTTGTTCATCCATTTAATGTGTTTACCACTGGTTTAGGCAGAAAAACATGTCCAGGCAAGGTAAGGCAAAAAAAAAAAAAGCCTCTTTTCGGGCCTACAGGCCCTCCGAAACACAGGGACATAGAATGCTGGAGACATAAATTTTCTATGACCACAACTCATCAGAAATAGAGCAATATTGTAAAAGATTTCCTATCCATACTAGGGAAGCAGCAGTCTTCAGGCAGTGTTCAGTAGGACTGCCTGACAGAAATATATTACTATTTCCATGGCCGTATTTCTACTGAAGATTAAATGTAATAGTTTCAAAACATCATTAAATGCTAGGAGTTATTTTTTACTTTTAATGAGCCATTTGGAGCCTCTGCACCGAGAGAGTGCATTCTTGCTAGACTTCCTCATTACATTTTCAGTAATAACTGATATTCCCAGTGCGAATTCCCTCCTGAAATCTCCTCCCAAGTCACTTGGTTCAGGCTGCTGTTGTAAAAAGAAAGCAGGAGAATGTGTTAAATCAGTGTCTAATCATGGCTAAATCTAACAGCACAACTGGGCTGGCAGCCACAACAGAAATATCTGGATTTGAATGAAATATTTTAGGGGGGTTGTTTAGCATGTATATCATGATAAAGACATCCAGATTATGCATCTAGAAACTTGGGAAAGAACTGTGATTATTCTTGATCCCCTGACTCAGACATGTCCTTTTCAATACGTAAATTCAAGAATATGAGTTAAAGAGCAGGTGCTCTAGAATTGCTGATTTTATAACTAACTCTTTGCCTCAAATCTGCATATTTCCAAAGCATTGCAAGTCACCAGGAACTCTAAATTAATTAGCTAAATTAGTTGGTAGCCTTTATCAGCAAGTGAGGCTACTCAAGGAGTTGAGCTCTATATTTAGGTATTTGTACTTAAATGTAGTTTTAGCTACCGGGGAGTCTGTGCTTCTTACTATAATTAATAAGCTGTGTTTGCACATCAGACTACTAAAAAAGGAAGACCCTTTCTGTTTGAAAAAAGCCAAGATCTGCCAGACTTTGAAGCCATGCCTTGAATATGGCAAAAGGAAACAAAATTTTGCCTCTAATAGTGAGAGTTCTGAACATGACGATGGAAAAGCTTTGTGCTAATGAGCGAGGAAGAAACACTGGAAAATTAGAGGAATTCTTGGGTAAACCCAGAAAGCCTTTATTAGCTCTTGGGAAATTCTCACTTTGGTTTAATAGCTGAACACTCTTAAGGGAATACAGGTATTGATCCTTTTTCTACTCTCTGCAATGTCCTTTACTGTAATTACTTCCCTTTATGTCCAACAAAGCCTGAAAGGCAGATCCAAACTGGACCTCAGGGTCTTGTATCTGAGCCATGCTGTATGCTGTTGAAAAACAAATAAAAAAAACCAAAAGCCCAAACACAAGCAAATTTAACTCGAATTAACAGCTCTTGTGATTATTCTCCAGTCTTTGTCATTACATAAATCATCCTTTTGTTTAATATAATGCCATTTGTTACACATAAGTGAAAACCTCTGAACAGTGCTGTCTTTAGCAGAGAACAGACACTGATAATGAGGCAGAAAATTATGTGAATGCCCAAAAACATTGATTCATTGCTTAAGCTAGCTTTTAAACTTACTTGTGAAAGTAGTGGGTAGCCTGCAGTCAGATGCCTCGCATGCCCCATCAGAAATAGAGAGGCCACTTCTTGACGTTTCTTAGATCTTAATAACACAAAAAATTATGTTTCTTAAGAAATCCCCAAGTGCCTGACGTGATTCCAACAGTTGTCTCTGTGTGATGATTTAACAAACCTGTCTGTGTATGGTCTATGGATTTGGCCAATACTACAAATCAATACAAAAAAAATGAATAATGACCTTTCTTAATGGATACAAATTCACCACTCTTTGACAGCTTCTGGGTTAAAAAGAATTGGTAAAACCTTAACGATCGAAGAAAAACCACATCAGGCAAGTCGAAGCCTGCAGAAAGTTTTCCTGAAAAGCCTTTCTGCAGGGTATGGTAGCTTGGGAGTGGCAAATTCCCAGACAGAGCAAAATGAAGCCATATGTGAATTAGGTGAAATATAAACCTAGAAAGACACAGAGTCAGCTCTGAGGTGGAGAAAGAATTAGGCGGGCATGCTTTCACAGGGAAATATGAAGCTTGGATTTGCATTTAAGGTGAAGTAAAGTTAGATTAAACAGCTGACATAAGAAGTTTTGCAGTTTTGAAGAGAAGCCTTGAGCTTTGAGAGGAAGACCCAAAGGAGTGCTCCAGTGCAATAGGAAGAAGGCACCTAGGAAATTATGAACAGTATTGTGTAATGCCTGTGTGTCAAAGAAGCAGCAAGAGCCAGCTCAACCAGCAAGACTTTTGTGCACTTGCTTTGATGCATGTGACATAGGAAAAGCTGGTCAGAAGGATTTGAATACCCTAGCATGCTATTTCCTTTAGCATCCAGGGAACACTGAAAGGAGAATCTCTCAGTTTTGTGCTAGTCTTTAAAGCTCCTACGTGGAGCAGCTTGTGCCAGCTGGGGGGAGCAGGGATCTGAGAGAGACTATGTTCCCTTGAGTGTCCTGCAGTTTGGGGATCAGGCACAAACAAGTTAGACAAGTTGCTGTGGTGGTTAACCTCAGCCAGCAACTACTCAGCACGCAGCCACTCACTCACTCTTCCCTGTCCTAGTGGGATAGTGTGGAAAAACAAACCAAGCAACCAACCAAACCTCCAAACCAACCCAAAAACAAACAAACAAACAAACCCCCAAAAAAGTAAAACTCATGAGTTGAATTAAGAACAGCTTTACACAACATGATGGTTGGGAATATCCCTTTGACTAGTTCAGATCACCTATCTTAGCCATACTCCCTCCTAGCTTCTTGTGCACTGGCTTGCTGACAGAGCATGGAAAACTGAAAAGTCCTTGACATAGGATAAGGGCAACATAGCAACAACTAAAACATTAGTGTGATAGCAACATTATTCTCATGCTAAATCCAAATCGTGGCACTGCACCAGCTACTGGGAAGAAATTTAACTCTATCCCAGCCAAAAGCAGGACGGTTGTGGGGTGGAGTCAGCCAACAGTACCACATCCCAAGCTGGAGGATGTTGTCAACTGTTCTGCCACTACTGTGATGGCGGCAGGATATGTGAAAACATGACACAAGGGTGTCCTGGTAGGGCATAAATACTGTTAGGCTGGTTTAACCCTTGCTTCTGTTGTGGGGTCTGGGAGTGAAGTCAGATGAGCAAACAATAAGGGTTTGGCCCCAGCAAAGCCTTGAGGGCTGGGGGGCTTAGCACCACATGTCAGGTGTCTTGTGCTGCCCTCAATGTGCCTGCATGGCCAAAGGAGGCACAAATCAAAGAATCATAGAATCAACCAGGTTAGAAGAGACCTCAAGCTCATCCAGTCCAACCTAGCACCCAGCCCTAGCCAGTCAACTAGATCATGTCACCAAGTGCCTCATCCAGTCTTCTCTTGTGTGGGAGAATTTTCTTGCTAACAGGACATGAGTTGATAAACAGGAGAACCTGTGCTGCAAAGTGTCCTTGAGTCCATCCTGGATTCGGAATACCAGGCACTGGGTGTCCCCTCCACATGCAGCTGCAGGAGGCTGAGCCTGCCAGATGCTGAGGTGGGCACCACAGCTTGTTTTGATACAGAGTGACCTATCTGTACCTTACACATAACTCTGAGCCACTCTGTACTTTCCAGTTGTACCAACCTCAAACTGGTTGTGCCCGCCTCTCCCAAGTAGCATATAAGCCACTCTATCGCCTTAATAAAGCGTACTGCTTGCAGCTAGCTGATTCTGAGTTGACTTGTCAGTACCCCGATCTCACTACCGCCAGCTTCTCGCAACCGCACTCTTGCACACCTCCAGGGATGGCGACTCCACCACCTCCCTGGGCAGCCCATTCCAGTGCCAATCACTCTCTCTGGCAACAACTTCCTCCCAACATCCAGCCTAGACCTCCCCCGGCACAACATGAGACTGTGTCCCCTTGTCCTATTGCTGGTTGCCCAGGAGAAGGGACCAACCCTCACCTGGTTACAACCTCCTTTCAGGTAGTTGTAGACAGCAATGAGGTCATGAAGCTTTGAATTCATTGGTGAGAACAATGGTGCTAGTGCCTATTGGTCAGTTGGATTTTCAAAATGAAGTATTTAAAGGGGGATAATTTAGAAAACTGCACCTTTCTGCATTCAGCCTGTCTGCACGGAGCCTTCCTGCCTCTCATCATTTGCAGCTCATTAAAGGCAGCCACGTGTATGCAGCTCACACCCACCGTCTTACCAGCAACTCAGCTCTTCTTCCCTCTGCCTGGAATATATTGTATTTCACCCTGAGATCCTTATCACGAGTTTGAAACTGTCTTTGATACAGGAGACTTACTCAGGGACCAAAAGCATCATGAGTACATCTGTTGGAGTGAAAGCATAGTTAGAATTTTTCCTTTTTCCAAGTTCTGATTGTTTAAACTGTTTAAACAGTTGCTTCCTGTTGACCAAAATACAAAGAACTGCAGGGAATTTCCTCTATTTTTGAATATTAACAAAAATAATATTCATACAGAAATTAATGTTCATAATTCATAATGATTATTGTGGACTCATCCAACAGTACCACACCATGAGCTGGAGGATGGCATCTGTTCTGCCACTACTGTGATGGGGGCAGGAAATGTGGTGACATGACACAAGGGAAATCCTAAAAAGGGAGGCCCACAAACGTAACAATGCATGTTGGAGATACAACTGTGGTCTAAGCAGTACCTGCTATGTACTGAACCATATGTGAATGTGCCACCTAAGGGTATCTGTCTCTGCCCTTGTCCTAACATCCATGGGAAAGATGCTCAAACGCATGGCTGCGAGTGCAATCATAGCATACTGTGACAGCAGATAAATGTAGAAGTAACCATATGGCAACTGTCTCTTATGCAAGTCACATTTTCCGCACTGCTGTAGGTTTTAGATTCAAGATTCCTATTGACTCTAAAAGATAAATAAATTGACCTTATTTAGTTTCCTGAAAACACTGAGTTTTCCACAGCCATTTCAGTAGACAGGCCAGAGGCCTCTTTTAGATGTATATCTCTTAGATAAGTGATTTTCCACAAATGGGACTGTGAGCTGAAAATGGGTGTAAAGTGGACCTTGACCTTCTGCAACAACAAGTGTAACCATAGAAGTCTAGTTGGTCCCCCTTATTAGGTCTTTGAGTAGTTTTAATGAACAAAGAATCATAGAATCAGTCAGGGTTGGAAGAGACAATAAGGATCATCTAGTTCCAACATCCCTGCCATGGACAGAGACACCCTACCCTAGATCAGGCTGGACACAGCCTCATCCAGCCTGGCCTTAAACACCTCCAGGGACAGGGCCTCAACCACCTCCCTGGGCAACCCATTCCAGGCTCTCACCACTCTCATGCTGAACAATTTCCTCTTCACGGCCAGTCATAACCTACCCATCTGTAGCTTCACTCCATTTCCCTAGTCTTGTCACTCCCTGATAGCCTGAAAAGTCCTACCCCAGATTTTTTGTAGGCCCCCTTCAGATTCTGGAAGGCCACAAGAAGGTCACCTGGGAGCCTCCTCTTCTGCAAACTGAGCTGCCTCAACTCTTTCAGTCTGTCCTCATAGGAGAGCTGCTGCAGCCTTCTGATCAACTCAGTGGCCCTTCTCTGGACACATTCCAGCATCTCCACATCCTTCTTATAATGGGGGCTCCAGAACTGGATGCAGTACTCCAGGTGGGGTCTCACCAGAGTGGAGTAGAGGGGGAGAATCACCTCCCTCCACCTGCCGGCCACACTTCTCCTGATGCAGTCCAGGCTTTGGTTGGCCCTCTGGGCTGCAAGTGCACACTGCTGGCTCATGTTGAGCTCCTCGTCCAGCAGCACCCCCAAGTCCCTCTCCTCAGGGCTGCTCTCCAGCTACTCACTGCCCAGTGATCCTATAATTTATCAAAGCTGCTGAGCTGTGCAGGTCTACACCCAGAAGAAATACTGGATTCTAGGGTGTTAGCACTATGTAGCCTGCTAGGAAAAAAATATTTTAAGCTGTTTGTAGGGTAGGCTGTTGACCTTCTGGTCACAAGGAAATGAACATTCCTGGTTTGGAGAAATGAGCAACAATATTCACTTCAATAGACTTCCGAAAGAACAGGCATTTGAACAGGCTAACATTTTAAGACTGTTGTGATAATTTAGAACAAGGGTTTCATGAAGTGATTTATTCTTCTTAATATCTTGCTAGTCACCATGCTGATACTGAGAATGCTAGAAAATACCAAACAAAAAAAAAAGTCTTATATCCCTGAGTGTAGTTCCGTTCACTTCTGTGGGATCCTGCCTGGGTGTTAGGATCTTCTTGCAGTATGAATGACAACCATAATTTACATATGATTTATACATATAAAGTGTAACCTACTGAGTATCTCACACCTAGCAATTTATCTGGCAAATTCCAATGTTTTCCCACTCAACCAATATTTGTGGAAAGACTGTAATTTCTCTAACTGTGTCTTCATCGGGTGATCATGTGCAATTCCTGTCCTCAGCAGACATGATCGGAGCCTTGTGTCATCAATTGTGTACAGCAAGATGAGAGAATGCTACTATATAATTGTTGCTCCCTGAGGCTCACATCCAGATCCCAGCAGTTCTCTTCCCAGTTTACTGAGCTGTAGTTAAAACAAAAAGGGACTCTAATCTTGCAGTGAGCAGTCAAGGGAAAGATTTTGACTGCTTTAAAAATAGAGATGGCAATAAATTTATTAGAATAAACCAGCCTTGAAAACAAGTGCAAAGATGATGTCACCGTGGCAGAGGGAACTCACCATGGTCACTGCAGGTGCATTCACACTGATTCCTACTATTGCATCCACATAGCTTCAGTTAAGAACCTTTTAGCTGGCAACAAATACTTATATTTTTTGTTTGAGGGGAAGAGCTGCCCTTCCCTAAGATACCTTTCACATCCAATACATTTTTATTTCAGAAGATAAACGTCTCCTTTCTTGGCTGAATGGTAGACTTCTAAGGAAAAAGTGGTGGTGTAAATGAGCAGAATGTGTCTGTGACTGTACTGATCCTGGAGTAAACGTAGACTCGATAATGCTACAACTTCTTTTTTCTTTCTTTTTTAATGAGACTGACATATGTGAAGATTCTCAGAACAACAAGGGGACTTTTTTTTTTTCCTTTTTCATTGGGAATGAATTCAGAACTGAAACTGAATGGGCAGAGGACTTGGTTTTACATCCTGTTGCGCAAAATGCCTTAGAGTGTTGACAGATTGTCAGTACTAAGTTTTGCAACATTTGACTGAATTTTGTAGTGAGTTTATTAAAGTGATTTAGTGCAGTGTGAGCGAGTGCAATATGTGTTCCACCCATTTTGATTAAAACAAGGCAGAGTGCTGGAAAGATGCCAGGAAAAAATAATTAAGTAATTCATTCATATCTTTTTAGGAAGTTTCCACAAATACATGCCTACTCCATGAATAATGGGACATGCTGAGAACAAAAAAGGAATTAGTAATTGAGCAGGCAGAATAAAAAACCTTCCTCGTTTGCATTTAGGAGTTCACAGTATGAATATGTGGGAATAGCTGCTGACAAATAGTTCCCTGAGGGAATAGATATTGCACTGTTACGTTAGGTCAGCTAAAGAGGGAGAGGTATGTCCATGTAAGGGTCTAGAAGGACAAGCAATGGCAGTGGTCTTCTTTGCCAGAATAACTCAGCTAACTTTAGCAAAGATAGCAAGTTGGTGACATGAAAAATCCCCTCCAGCTCTACTAGCAAATAACAAAATGGAAAATGAAATTCTGTTAACAGCAACCTGATTCTGTTTCAGCTAACTGGATGATTTGCTGGTTAGAGGTTAAAGGTTTTGTCAGTAGTAGTTCAATTAACAGGCCTGATGCATGAGCATCGACTCGAATTGCTATGGCTAAAGTGGGCCTGTTGCAAAGAATGAGCAGTTAAGAGACCCTGTTCAGGCTGCAGCTATGTGACAAGTGGCTTCTTGGAGCTAAATCACATACTATTAGTGCTGACCTGCAATCCTTTGCTTTGTCAGCTACTGGCAGAGTATCTTGATCTACCTATCTCTGGCAAACACCCTAGCTTCCTACCCTTATTTTCCTTTGGTAACCTGTATAAACTTTGATATGTCAATAGGATATTTTGCATTGAGTACTTATGGGAGATGAAAGTGGGTTT
Organism: Tricholaema leucomelas; assembly: GCA_013400475.1. NCBI lineage: Eukaryota > Metazoa > Chordata > Aves > Piciformes > Lybiidae > Tricholaema lacrymosa > Tricholaema leucomelas. The sequence continues at coordinate 3,606 of WAAF01007541.1, read as the reverse complement.
TTAGCTAAGTGAATGGTTCCCCACTTGGCTTTAAAGATTTCCCTGCACTGATGTATTTGCTCTTCTGACAAGCAGAAATATCATCCAGTGAGGATTTTGACACATACCACACTGTATACTTCTGGATGTTATCCATTTAAGATGTACAAAAGTCTAGTGAAAGGATGTTTTTATTAAATGTAGAAAATATGGTCCTGCTGCAATATTATTCTAGGCTGCAATACAATCAGGGTGTGGGGTTGGCTTATTATTGTTTTACACCACCACTGGTTGGAGGAAAGATTTTATGAAACTGTCAACATCCGAAACTGTCAACATCCAAAACTGTCAGGGGAGGCAGGTTCAGGATGTAATAACAGCCATATATTCAAGCAGAATGCTTCAGAGGCAGAAGAGCTGGCTTGTGCGGTTTGTTGACAAAGTTCACCTGCTAAGCCTGTCTTGATGGCCCAGGAAGAACTGTGGCTTTGCTGGGAAAATGTGGAAGTGACAAATACTTAGTGCCAGGGCCTGTGTAGCACCCATTCAGCTAAAAAGAGATGAAGAGAATCAGACTTGTTTGGTTACAGCACTGTGTTAATGTGGTTATAATGTTTTACTAAGCTAGTACCACTACCTCAGGGGCTGTTGTGACATTAATTTACCAGCAAATGCATTGATCTATCCTAGGTTCATGTATGAGATTTACACCTGACTGACTGACTTTTTAACAACACCTCAAGGTTTATCCTGGTGCTTATTGCTGCATATGCTGCACCTGTAAGGTGATTCATAGCATACTGGTCTACCTAGGATAGGTCTTCTGTAGCTTTCATCATTTTTCATTAACACTTCTCTGTAATAACAGTAACGTAGCAGTATGTATGTTTTACAGACAGTATTTCAAAGAATGAGGGGTTGACTTGCTCAAATGTCAAATTATGTCAAAACTATGAGCTTTATCTAATAGCCTTCCTTTGACACCACTTAGCTGCCTCACCTTAGGCAAATCACTAGGTCTTCCATTGATGAATTTTCCTCTACAGCATTTTTAGGTTCAGTGAAGAGCTCATTAGAAGTAAAAGAACTTGCTTTTATTAATTCACATGCACATATCGGTGAGAAATACATCTAAAGAATAATGCCTAAATTCCATAATCTTAATTTATCCTAATTAGTCTCTAAATTTGAATGGTCTGGGTACTCAAAGACACCCAATAGAACATGGTCATTTATACTGGAAATAGGCATTTTAAGAATGTTAAATGTGAAAAAAGCTGAAGTTCACATCCCAGGTCACCTATTAGAAGCCCACAAATATTTATGTAGTGATGTGTAAATGCAAGAAAGGTGTTGCTTGGGGTTGAAAATACCATACACCTCTATATCATAGGCACAACATAGGTTTAATGTCTCCTTTGCACCTGAGATTTGGAGGTGATGTGGTGCATTTCATTCTCTACAGTGACTTTCCTTGCCCTTTCCCCTCTCACACACAATATTCTAGGTATTTTTCTAAGCACAGGTTGTTGGACTCCAGACATAATACTGTAAAAATCTGTCATCTCAGTTCAAGCCAGATAATGCCCTTGGCTACTTTTAGTTTTGAGTATGTCACAAATGACCACTCATTTCTTGACAGAGGTGTCTGGGTCAGAATATGCCCAACTTCCTGCTGGTAGCAATTAAAATTATCCATCATCCATGGGTAGATTTGAATTAAAGTATCAGCAGAAAAATGACTCTTGCAGGCCAGGTAGGTCATGCATCAATAGCAAGGTATGAGCAAAGATGGCACTAGAGGGTGAACTACATGGTACAAAAGAGTGAAAGAGGAAACAGAAAAATTCTAACCTCAATGTCGTATGAATAATGGAGAGCTATTACCATTAATCTAAGAACAGGTTAGTGCAGTGCTAGGGGAGAAGTGACACAGGTGGCAACGATGGCTGTAACCTCTGGGAAAAGAGACAGAAAAGCCAGGTAAAGCATTGGAGAAGCCAGCAGGCTAAGTCCTAAACATGAGAATGGTAAGGACTGCTGGATCCTAAGGGGAGTGGTGAAGATATAATATCCATCTGACACAGATTTCAAGACAGGACATATCTAATGGCCCTGTTCTGCCCTTGGTTGATTTCAGGTTTGTGAGCGAACATAATGGCAAATTGCCATACATGGCCATAAAAATATCTCTTTATAGTCTGTTACCAGTCTGTTACAAGTTACTTGGGGGTGCTGGTGGACGAGAAGCTCAACATGAGCCAGTTGTGTGCACTTGCAGCCTGGAGGGCCAACCAGAGCCTGGGCTGCATCAGGAGGAGTGTGGGCAGCAGGTGGAAAGAGGTGATTCTCCCCCTCTACTCTACTCTGGTGAGACCCTACCTGGAGTACTGCATCCAGTTCTGGAGCACCTATGACAAGAAGGACGTGGAGATGCTGGAGTGTGTCCAGATTAGGACCACAAGAATGATCAGAGGGCTGGAGCAGCTCTGCTGTGAGGACAGAGTGAAAGAGTTGGGGCTGTTTGGTCTGGAGAAGAGGAGGCTCCCAAGTGACCTTCTTGTGGCCATTCAGTATCCGAAGGGGGCCTACAAAAATGCTGTGGAGGTTCTTTTTAGGCTCTCAGGGAGTGATAGGACTAGGGGGAATGTAGCAAAGCTGGAGGTGGGGAGATTCAGAGTGAAGGTGAGGAGGCAGTTGTTCAACATGAGAGTGGTGAGAGCCTGGAATGGGTTGCCCAGGGAAGTGGTTGAGGCCCCATGCCTGAAGGTGTTTAAGGCCAGGCTGGATGAGGCTGTGTCCAGGCTGCTCTAGGGTAGGGTGTCCTTGCCCATGGTGGGGGTGTTGGAACTGGATGATCCTTGTAATCCCTTCCAACCCTGACTGATTTTATGATTCTATGATTCTAAATGACAGAAACAGAAGATGAGATATTCCTTAGGATCCAGCTCTTCATTTTTCCAGTCTAATTTATGGTGCCTCAACTGATCATGCAGCACTTTCTGTCTGCCTGCAGAGGATTGGGCTGAAGAGGCTCCACATCTTCACAGGATCACAGAATAATAGACAGTTAGGGGCTGGAACTGACTTCAAAAGGTCATCTGATCCAACCCCCTTGCCAGAGCAGGATCACCCAGAGCAGATCACACAGAAATGCGTCCAGGCAGGTTTTGAATATCTCCAGAGAGGGTGACTCCACAACCACTGTGGGCAGCCTGTTTCAGTGTTCTGTCACCCTCACAGGAGAAAAATTCTTCCTCTTGTTTACATGGAACTTCCTATGGCTCAACTTCCACCCATTGCCCCTTGTCCTGTCATTAGGCATCACCAAGAAGATCCTGGCTCCAGCCTCTTGGAACTCACAGTTTACATATTTATAAACATCGATGAGGTCACCTCTCCGTCTCCTCCAGGCTAAAGAGCCCCAACTCCCTCAGTCTCTCCTTGTAAGGAAGATGTTCCACTCAATCATTCTTGTGGCTCTGCATTAGACTCTTTCAAGCAGTTTTCTGTCCTTCTTGAAGCGAGTGACCCAGAACTGGACACAATATTCCAGATATGGCCTTGCCAGGTGTCGCAGAGGGGTATTCTGCTACCAACGCTAAAACAGAAAGTCTATGGGTAAAG
>WAAF01007540.1:604377-655403 GCA_013400475.1 Tricholaema leucomelas | reverse complement strand
GAAACCTGAGTCCCCAGGAGGGGCTCTCAACCACCCCCTCGCCTTCCCCCTACCTCTCTTAACCTTACCCCAGTCCCAAGGAAGAATGGAGGTTCGGCCAAGGGATTAAGAAGTAAGGGTGAAACAGCCAAAGCAAATGGAGGGTGAGGTTAGGAAAGATGGAGTTCAGCCAGCATCCCCAGAGCTCCCCAGCAGGTGAAGAGCTGAGAGCAAAGCCCAGAGCGAAATGCAGAGCAAAGTGACTTTAATGTTTTGCTTTTCCTTTCTACACATCTCAGCAATACTGTGAGCGAAGTAGACATCACCATTGTTTTAATTTCTCAGCCTGTGATCTAGTTCTTCTCACCAAAACATTCTAGCTAGGCTCAAACTAGCACAGATGTATCCCCCAAAATTCCAAAAAAAATATGTAATCTTTGATTTAATCTTCTTCAAAATCAAACAAGAGGTAACCAATTTGAACTTTAATCCAATTATAGACCAAAAGCAGAAGATAGTCCACACAATAGCCCCCACTAAGTAAAATAGTTGATGTGTGGTGTAAGGTGTATATATTGCTTATTTTCCTGCTTTGTTTTGATCCTGCACAGCAAGTTGATGTTCAGGAGTTCACATGTATGCACATGTTTAGCACTGAGTTTCTCTTCAGAGTTAGGGCTTTGTGTTGTGGACTGATGGTAGAGCATGCTATTATTAGGACCTGTTCTAAAATAATTTGCTGCCTTTGCTGGTTACATTTTCAGTTTGCAGGCATATGGATTTTGAGTGCATAAGAAATGCAGAATTGTTTGTGGAATTGTGTGTCTTTTCAGAATCTTCTGAAGCTGTTGCTTCAGTGAAGAGTAACAGTAAAACTATTGTGCTTTTTGAATTCGAATGATTATTTGTGCTTTTTGATATTTAAGTCATGTATCTGCATTTTTCAAACGAAAGTTTAATGCATAGGATCCTCCATTGTTCCTAAAAGTACAGTGGAGGAAAGTGTGAAATTGATCTCACGAAGTATGCTGTCCTGTTTTCTGCACGGTAGTTTCTGTGGCCTCTCTTGATAGGAAGAAAAGCCTATGTTACTGAGCTGGTATGCTTGTATGCTACCTTGAATACTTCTCTAAGTGAAGAGAGATAGAAGTTTATTTCTTTGTTCTTTTGATACTTCTCTATCAGGACAACTAGAGTAACAAACATAAATTACCTACAGTGCTGCTGTAACGGTTTTTTTTCCGAGATATTTGAGATTTGGTGCTTTGTGTCAGTAAAATTGCTGCTGCACATTTGAAAGTTTCATTGCCAAAACCACTGATGCAGATTTTAGGTACAGGCAGATACTCTTTAAAAAAAAAAAACCACAACTTATGAATCAATTCTGAATTACCTTCATAAAATACTTGCTTATCTCTGGGGCAAGAAGACTGTACATAATGGTCTTCTTTTCAATGAGAGCAGCTACTTAAGGAATTTGTAATATTTTCTCTATAGTATCTATCCATGTTATATGTAGCTCCTGGAGTTACAGTGTCTGTAGTGGAAATACACTGTGTATGTGAATGTTAATTGGATTGTGTCTATTTATTTGAAAGCCATGTTTACAGGGTGGTCTTAGCACTTTCACCAGAGTGGTAGCACATGATTGACTTGTTGATATATACAGAATCATTACTGTTACCAATAGTGAAATACATCATGGAGTTGCTGAACTTCTGATCTGGTGGGACCAAAGGAATGTCAAGCTTTGAATTGTCAGTGAAGTTTCTGAGGGATGTACTACTCAGCGTAAAATACTGAAACGTGATGACTCAGATGTTTTTTCTCTCTTTAATCTGCTAAGATGTCAGGTGTGGGACTTTAACCTTTTATGACTGAAGAGGTGCTGAAAGGGAAAGAACCCATTCTAAGAGGTTCACAAGCTAGTGAGCACTTCTTGTGTGCCTGCATATCGTCTTCACAGTGCACAGGATAAGCCTTTCAAGGGGATGAATGGCTGAAGGGCGTGTTGTCTGGTAGAACCATTTGTTCTTTGATGCAAAAATGCAGGGCACATATATTGAAAAAAAAAAAGAAAAAAGAAAAAAGAAAAAACAGAATGAGTTCAAGATTAGAGAAACTGACTGCTCTGGTAGGATTTTGTTTCCTTCATCCACAGAAGGAAACTGACTTGTGCATACCTGTGCAAATCACTAATGGCATTTTTACAGTGTTTGTCTAATTGCACATTTCTGTAGTTTGTTTGTTTGATTGATTTGTTGGTTTGTTGTTGTTTTGTGGGTGGGTGTTTTTTTTTGTTTGCTTTGTTTTGTTTTGTTTTTCTTCTCTGAACTGTTCAGTGTCTACTGTGGCAGAGGCCAATGGAGATTGTGGTTCCTTTTGAGGATGCAAAGATGTGATGGTTTGGGTGTTCCCCGCCCCCCACACTTTAGAAATCACCCAGACTATGATCTAATTCTTCTCACCAAAACATTCTAGCTAGGCTCAAACTAGCACAAAAGTACTCTGATAAAAATGACATCAATGACATCTTAAGTTGGGTATCTCAAAACAGTGGACACTTGTTTTATTCCATCTACAGAGTCTTACTTCTTACCTGTGAAGCAGAGGAGATATACCTCCTCAAAAGAGTGATGTTGCAAACAATTAACCTTGCTTCAGAAATATACAACTTAGTAGTAAATATGCTGCTTAGTAGTAGTTGCCTCAGGAAAGCTGCCATCAAAATTAAGAATTTTTATAGTCCAAGCTGGGACTTAACAGTACTCAGTAAATAATGCACATGGCTGCATTCTGACCAGTGTGGGTAAAACTGAACACTGAATTGCTGTGCCTTGGGTGAGCATGTCAAACTGAATGCTGAGTGGAGTGTTGGCAGCAAAAACAATTCAGTAATTAAAGACTATATCCTTAAGTGTGTGCACCAGAGGGCTCAAATGTGATTGCATGGGCAACCTTCATGCCAGTTCTCCTCTACTCCCGAGAGCCTGGTTTTGAAATGTTAATCTTCTGAGCCTGGTCTCTTGAGTGCACATGTGGCAATGAATTGTTTCAAGATTTTGAGTTAAATTGTATTAGTTGTTAGGTGTTTACAAAAAAAGTAAGTATCACACATTGTGTCCAGCACTTAATAGGGAGAAAATACCAATTGCTTCCAATCTAGCTAACCTCAGAGCCGTAGTGGAATGTGCTCAGGGTTTTAGAGGTTGATTGCAGCGGTTGGCACTGAATCCTGGCACTGAAATCTGTGCTTTAATTGAATGATCTCTCATCCTGCCTTCGTAGGAAAATCCAGTACAATCAGTACCACTTTGAGAGAGGGAAATTATTTTAAAATGACTGCGCTTGGCAGGAGTCCATAAAAACATTTGACCTCTGGCCCTGTTGTTCACAGTGTATTTGAGGTGCAGAGTACTAGGGATATAACCATCTACTGAAGTCACTCTGCTATAGGAAATTACTCTGATAATTAAGGTGGAAATTGGAATCTGAGATGAAAGAAAAAGCAGTGCAAAACCCCTGGTGTTGTTTGAAATGCGGTCCTGGTTTTAAACTTGTGCCCTAAAGTGCTTTGGGATCTCAGTTTTGCTCAGAGTGCCAGAGCTCTGCAGCAGCTTGTGGAGTTCTTGGAGTCACAGTCCCTTGCCATGTCTTGTGCAGGCAGCCAAATTTTGGCAGAGCCCCTGGATAAGCTGTCCTAGGTGGCTTCGTGCGGCCTCAGCCAGAGGCAGAGTCCTGCTGTAGGAGAAGACCCCAGTGTGTTTGGCTTCGGTATGGCTCTACAGCAGTAGTCTTACTGAGAAAGCAGTTAAGAACGGCGCTGTTTTGTAATTGGTCGAGAATTGCTTTGGCTTTGCGAGATTGTTTTGTTTAAACAATGTCTTACAGGGACAAGGCTTAAGGCTGAGTGGCTGCTGCGTCCCTCCTCACACTGTCAACTCCTGACCTTCTCTCTAGTTTCAGTTTGTGCTGATGGCTATGTAGAGGTCTCAGTTGTAATGATAATAAAGTCGGCTTTGTGGGTAGGAGGGAAAGGCAGTCAGAAAAAGAGAAAGTTTACTCCTACTCCCTTCCCTGAGGACTGCATCTTTTGGCACCATAGGGGTTCACGCAGAAAGCCTTGTCCATGAGGGAAAAAAAAAAATAGTGTTTTGTCTTGTTGGTTTTGCTTTGTTTTTCTCTTTTAACCCAGAGGCTTCAGCGCCTAAAGATAAATCTCTGGTAGGAAATTGCATTCTGAGTTTTAGTGTTTATGGTACTATATTTCCCCCCCTCAAAATGGCCAAGGTACAGCATTTGCTGAATATTTGCCATTGTAGTTTCTTGTTATTAGATTTATTGTAGTTAGTAGCAGTCACTGAGCTGTTGAAAATCTAAGATATGTTAAATATATCTGACAAACTCCTTCTGAAACAGTGATGTTTTCAGGAGTGGTTCATGACAGGCCAGAATTCTGGGGTTTTCGTACTTCTTATTTCTCTACTAAGTAAAATACAGTGTTTCTAGTCTGTGAGTTGTGTTTTCCTTTCCAAAAGGAGGGTGAGGGTGGTAAGACACTGGAACAGGTTGCCCAGGGAGCTTGTGGATGCTTCCTCCCTGGAGGCATTTAAAGCCAGGCTGGATGAGACCTTGAGCAGCCTGCTCTAGTGGGAGGTGTCCCTGCCTATGGCAGGGGGTTGGAGCTGGATGATCCTTGAGGTCCCTTCCAACCTAAACCATTCTATGATTCTATGATTCTAAAATAATGTTGGTTAGACCCTAATGATGAGGAAATAGTGGAAATGACCATGTGCTATTTGGCCAGTCTGTGGTTTGTTGTGTTGTGGGGTTTTTTCCCCCTCTTGTTTCATTTTGTGGTAGGTGGTTTTTTGGTTTTATTTTTTCTGTGTGGTTTTTTTTTTTTTTTTTCATTTTTAAAACATATTTTGCCAACATATTAAGGCCATAGAATAGTAAATTAGTGTAATGAGATGTACTGACCAACAGTGCTTTATTAGAAAATCCCATTGAGGAATCTCTGTTATGTTGCTGCCTCAGGTAATTTGTATTCTCTTTGTTAAAATATAACAGTGCTACTACTGGAAGTGGGACAATTGCTTTGGCAGGTGGGTCTCCCAGAAATGTACTCTATGCTTAACATGGATTCAAATGGAAGTGATTTGTATGTCCTTGTCACTTTCTTTAAGACATATGTTTCCATGGGCCTTTAAATACAAATTTTTAGTTGACTCCTGTCAAGCAGGTTTATATTTGTTCCATGCATATGATCTGAGATTTCACGTCTGCTTCTAAAGACTCACTTGTAAAGAGTGAAATTCTAATTTAAGAACTCTCTCTGTATTTACTTTTAAAGAAGGAATTATGGCCATCTTGTGCATTGTCCAGGTGGTTTCCGAGTCGTGCTTGAGCGACCCTTCTGACCGTGCTGAAGCAGTTGAGAAAAGCTTGCATGAGATGTTGTGTCTGTTCAGAGCTAAGTGTGGCAGCCTCTGGGCAGAGGCAGTAATATTTTGCACTGCCAAAACTATTTTGGGATTAAAAGCTCTGGCACTTGTTTTCCATTGCTCATCTTTGTCTTGATTCAACCGTAATATTCTGTTCAAACAGAGATGAATTTCTCCCTCTGTGTAGGTGCAAATATCTTGCTTTAAAAGAACTACACACTTGTATTAAAATGCTAAGAACACGAAGCCCACAGGGTTGTCCAAGGTTAGCTTTACATAAAATGTGTGCAATCCTGCATAGTGTATCATGACAGCTGGTGTGCAATAATGATGTTAAATATGGACATTCTTCTAAGATAATGGTGTTTCCTGTTCCCTGCCCAGAACATCGACTATTATGACATATCTCTCAAGGATGTTTATGAAGATGAAAGGAAGTAGGTGTTAGCGCATTCCTCATGTCAGGAAATCTAAATGAAGTGAGGTAGAGTAATCAAGAAATACTTACATGTGAAAATGTATTTTAATACACTTACTAGGTGCCTCTTAGAAAACAGTTGAAACTTGGCCAATAAGACTGCTACAGAAAACCAAAATAATGAGAGTACTGCTGGAAAGAGACTCTATTAATACAGTCATGCAATTTCATTCCCAAATAGGAACTGTTTTAAAAAGCTGAACTCATTTATGTGCAAGTCCTGCTAAAATCTACCTTTACATTATACAGTGATCTATGAGGTTGCTTCTAATGAGTGAGAAGATTTACAGACTAAGTGTTCTGGTCCCGTGATAGGACATGCAAATGTTGAAATCCTCTTTGTTGAGATGTTTCCACTTCTGGGAGGGAAAATTAGCCATCAATGGAATCAACCAGGCTGAAATAAATTCTTCCCTTTTCTTTGGATTAGTGAGGCTGGAAATTACATTTTTTTCCTTCAATTTCCACTCCAAATTCCTGCTTGTAGATTTTCTTTTTCCTTTTCCCCTTACTCAAAGCATCAGTTGCAGACAGAACATTGTGTTGTGTTTAAATCGATGTTGACACACTTTTTAGCATAATAATAAACTCTGAGGCTCCTTTCCCTCAGGTTTGTCTGCAGTAGGGGTAAGATCTAATCTACTCACTTAATTAAATTGGCCTTTGACCAAAAATGAAACTGTCCCTTTTCTCTGGCTACTCGAGCAAAATGTACATTTTCTAGAGTCCTGAAACTTGTGTCCTTTTGAGTGCGGCTCTGCCCAGAGGTGTATGTTTTCTTTGACACATGGAGGTCTCTTCCAACCTGGTTGATTCTATGATTCCATGAAACGAGATTTCTTGCATATTCTTTGCATGCTTTGCAAGGACAGTGCAGCCATTACATGAGGAGAAGTCAAGCTTGCTTGCTCTCCCGTTCTCTAGTTTGGGGCAACTTGTCCAAGTAGGGAAAAGGTAAGAGAAGGCAGTCCCTCTTTTGGTGCTCTGCAAGTACCTGCCTTTGTTCTGCCTCATGTACTTTGCATGTGCACACCCACCTGTGGGCATATATTTCCTTTTTTTTTTGCTGGAAAAGGGAATGTAAACAACATCTCTCTCTTGGTGGCTTCTGGGTTGTTCTTAACAGCTATCAGAGAAAAAAACAGTAGTGGGAGGCAGGGATCCACGATAGCTCTGAATTGTTTGTCGGATGTTCCTTCTGCCAATTTTTCGTAACCCAACTGAAAAACACTTTTAAAAAAACTTGTCACACTCTTTCTACTTCCTTTGCTGAATATGTAATATACCAAAGTAGTTTGCTAATGTGCTTTTGGTTCTAGAGGGCTTGACTCCCTGCGACTCTTATTTAAGGAATGAAGCCTTGCTAAGCAAAGATTTGCATTGAAATCAGTTTATAAAAGTGGCAGAAGACTGGCTATTAGATATAATTTCCCAAAAGCTGGAAATAAAAAATAGAAAATGAATGTTAGGGTCAACTTACTGTCTAAGTCACTCTTCCTCACTGATGACTTTTTTTTTCCTGAGAAAGAGAAGGCTTAGAAGCGAGCAGGATATGTGTTATTCAGTAGACCACTATAAATGCAAAAACCTTTTCCTTTTTTTTTTTTCTCCTTTATCTCACTACTTGTTTTGTCTGCCAGAAGATACTCATTCTAAGAAAAGGCTTTTCACACAGGGAATGAGGTTCACTTGGCTGTAAGTGGTGTGGAGGGGGTTGCAATAAGCTTGAGAAGGGCCACAAGGGCTGCCAATTTAAAAGGTAGTGCAGCATACTGTGAAAAATGCTTCTTGTTGCTCAAAGCCCCTCTTGTTAGCGCTGTTGTGGTGGAAAATTGCTGAACTTCAACTGATTTGTCTGATTATTAAAACACTTGCATTAATTCATTGTAGGAACCAGAGTTAGGTAAGTCAACAGTCCTGAAACAGACTTGTCCAAATTAATTGGCCCACTGGGTGAGGGGAGGAGCAACCCTGGCTCGGGGAGCTGGGGTAGTGGAGTAAGGTGTGGGATGTCATTTTAACATTCCCAAACAGAAACAAATTTCTGCTGATGGGTACAAAGTTTGGAGATAGTCTCATATCTGGCGGTAAGCCTGGGAGAGAAGGTTGCCTGGCGCCGTGAGGACCAGGGCAGCAGCAGCTTCTGGGAAAGCAATCAATAGATAGGGTTTTAGCAAAGGGGAAGGCTTCCCCCCTCAGCCAAAAGGCGTTTGTTCATTGCTGTGTTTCTGTTATTCGAGTGACAGCACCTGCCTCTTTGAACAAATGCAAATTAGAAGCGCCTGTATGTCCTGGGAGGCTTATGCAAAGAGCAGGGAACCCATGGGCAAGCAAGGAGCAGCTCTTACTCAGGTTATGTTCCTGGATGATCTTTGCAAATTGACTTTCATTGAAAAAAAAAAACCGACCAAACAACAGCGCCCTCCTCCACCCCCCCCCCCCAACAAAAAAACCCAAACAACCAACCGACCCAGCCCACAAAAAAAAATATTCTCATGGTCTGAGCTTGTGTGTGCAGGATGTTGTGTAGCTTATGCCTTTGGCTGACAAGTAGCATTTGTACCCCTGCGGGCTGTAGAAGGCCTGTGTGACAGCAGGGTGGGCTTCAGAAAATGGGAAAACAGAAGGGAAGAGTATGGCTCGATTGTTCCCTTAGCCACAATCCTGTCCCACATTGCATTTTCCAGTGGCTGTTTCTGTGCTTTTCAGGTAAGTGGGTAGTTAGATATAAATCGTTTCCCCTTTCTGCCCTTACAGTGGCAGTCAGCAGAGTGTTGCCTGCAAAGTGGGCAGTGGTGGTGTTGGGGGTGTCTGCAAGCACTCCAGTAGCCAGAGCCTAGAAGGCTGAGGTCACTTGAAACAAGCCGTTTCCATTTCTTGCTCCAGAGTGCTTGAGAGATGCTTGCTGGAGTCATGTCTTTGTGGAATGCTTCAGGCACATGTGTCTTTGAATGCACCCTCAGTGCCCTGATTGAAGAGCAGTTCTGCCCTTGTGCTTAAAGCTGGTAAATCACTGCTTTTGTAGGGCATTGTGGAATACTGAGGATTTGAGCCAAGTTATAGATACCTACTCATTTTGGGGCCTGGTGGGAAAACAATGAGGTGATCTAGCTAGCTGCTGCAAAGCAGTTTCTGCTTGTGTTCTGATTAGAGGAAGTGAATGGCTCTTGACCCTAATCTGAATTGGGAGATGGAGCACTGCTGTTTGTTCAGGGTCAACCTTTGAATGAAAAGGCTTCTCCCTCTCTGCCTTCAAGGCCGTTAGCAGGATCGAAACTACTCACATAAAACTATTGATAAGGGGAAGCCTTTCAGAGACTCATCCCTTAAGAAACATTTGAGCCTGGTGCTTAAGAATGATACCATCTCATAGCTGTATATGTGAGCTTCTGCTCAGTGTAGCACTTGAGCCTGAGGTGAGGAGCAGTGGAGGTAGGTCAGTACAGATGCTTGGATTTTTATTACAGCTGGCTTTAGCTCATAATCTTCACTTCTGGTGATTAGAATTTTGACAGTAAATATTTTAAGAAATATTGCCTTTGCTAGATGCTGATCAGTAATAATTTATGCCCTCTTATTCCTATCCCACATCTAAAACATGTATTTAAAGTATACTGTGAGAATGTATTTTAAATATAACAAGCAGTTTACTTGACTGTGTCACTGTTCACATCTGCACCTTGCAAATGTCAGGAAAGCATGGTGTCTGGCTTTTGGGCTTCCTGTTCTCTCATCCCAAGATGCTGAAAAGCCTGCCTTTTTTTGGTGAAGAATGTCAGTTCATGCTGTGTGTAACTTTTGCACATGATGAGTATCTTTATGCTCCTTTTCCTACTTTGGTGTCTCCCTCTTTGCTGTCTTTCCACTTCTCTGCTTCAGCAAGTTCTCAAAACTTTCCTGTCTGTACATCATTAGCCAGGGCTTGAGTTTGCTTTTCAGTCTACCTCTTCTCACACTAGTGTGCCCAATTTCCCAACAGCATATTCCCTGCCTTCTATTTCCCTTCCTTATAGAGATAATAAGACATCTTGAAAGATCTCAGTACCCTCACAGATGTGGGGATGATGGACAGAACATAATGCTGTGATGATAGAAATATTGATGGCTGCCATAAACTTATTCTGTATACAACTTTAGGCCATTCTGCTAGCCAGGTTCTCTGATTTCATCAAAATCTGCACTAGATCAGTGTTATTTGTGTCAGGGAAGCAGCTTGGTTCATGCTGGGCATATGGAGCTATTAGTATAATCTGGCTTTAGGTTCTTTCCACCTTTCTCAAAGCAGCTTTCTTTGGTTAAAAAAGCAAGCAAACAAAACCAGCAACACCCAAACAACTGCTAGCAGCTCAACAGAGTACTGTGCAAATTCTGCCTGTCCTGAGGGCAAGCAAGACAGTGTGGTGGACACAACTCACTTGCATTTGCTCTTTCCATCTCTCTAGGCAGGGGCTGAAAGAAGACAAAAAGTAAAATTAACAATGGCAATTTGAAAGCAGTTAGCTGATGTGGTTAGTGCCAGAGCAGAGTAAAAGATTGTAAAATAGCTTTAAAAGGCTTTCAGCTGTAAATGCAAATGCTTGTTACAATATTTTTTTTACTTTCCCTTTTGCTCTAGGAAGACATCTTCAAAGAGATTTGACTCTGCCAGTGAAATTAAATGTATTTTACATAATCTGTACTATTTGCCTCATAATGATAGAAAACTGGCTTTGAAATAATTTTACTTGCATAGCTACACCATACAGGCAACCTACAGGAGAAGCAGTATGCTGACTCCCAGGCTTCTATGTAGTTATGCCACCTAAAATCTGGAAAAGCTGGTTGTCTGGAGAAGAGTGTGTGCAGTCTTTAGCCAAGTGCCAAGAAAAGTCTTCAGGAGCAGGCTGGTACAGCAGGAGTGTATGCTTTGTTTCAGTTCTAAACAGTTTTTGTCTGCACTGAACACTCTTAAAAATGGTAAGATGTGCAGGTCTCAACTCTTAGAAGTTGCATATTAGGTGATTGTAGGATTAATGCCAACACAGAAAACACTCTGTTTTTGCTCTCTCACTCTTAAACTATCATCTTTGTCAGCTGGCAAAGATATTTCTCAAACTTCATAAATGTTTATTGTAAGCTCTGGAAAGATATTTTCCTTGTTAAATATTTTTGAAAACATATAAGCCTAAAGATGAGTTAATTTGCTGTGGTATTTCCAGTGTAATGCTATCCTTTTAAAGTATTTCCTGTAACACTATTAGATGGATGTGCTATTGTCTGTGTGTGCATGAAATTGTGTGAAATTGAAATCCTGCAGGTTTTTGTATGGTATTAATTTATCACAATATAGCCTTAATGCAATTTTAGCAGCTCTTTGTTCAGCCTGAGTGGTTAAGTCCTCCCAAAATACATTATTCTTCTACTTATTTTTTTTCTCCTCCCCCCCTCCCTGTTTATTTTTCTATTTTTATCTTCCTTTGTTTATTTTAGAATAGTCCTTATGTTGTTTTTCCTTCTTGAAAGATCTGCTTATGATCAACATAAAGAAAATATTGCAGACAATTGTTTGCAGTCAAGATTGGCATTAAGGACATAAATGCCTAGTTGAAAGAAACATTGCGAAAGAGTAATGAGCTTTTTTTGGCCAAGAGAGCCGGTGGTATCGTGGGGACCATTAAAAAGTGTGTACAGCAGGTTGAAGGAGATTCTTCTGCCCCTGTACTCTGCCTTAGTGAGGCCTCATCTGGAGTATTGTGTCCAGTTACGGGCTCCACAGTTCAAGAAAGAAAGGGAACTACTGGAGAGGAGAGCAGGATCACAGAAACGTTCTGACTGGAAAAGATCACAAAGTTCAACAATAGCAGAGGGCTATAAGGATGATTAAGAAAGGCTGAGACACCTAAACTTGTTTAGCCTGGAAAAGGGAAGGCTGAGAGAGGATCTGATCAGTGTTTACAAATACCTTAAGGGTGGGTGTCAAGAAGAATCACAGAATGTCAGGGGCTATAAGGGACCCCAAAAGATCATCTAGCCCAACTTTTCATTTCCATCTCGTATTTTCTCCATCTTCCTCTTCTTCTCTTCATCTTCTTCCTCTCCATCTCTTTCCTTTCTTCTCCATCCACCTCTTTGCCTCCATCTTCCTCCTTTCTTTGCCTCCATCTTCCTCCTTTCTTTCCCTCCATCTTCCTCCTTTCCTCTCCATCTCCTTCCTTTTCCCTCATCTTCCTCTTTTCATCTCTCTCCTTTCAGCTCCATATCCCCTTTCCCACCCCATGCTGCATTTCCCCCATTTTTCCCCCAAACCCAGAGCACCTGGGTTCAGTCAGAGTCTCCTCCCACCCCAGGTGTGTCCACTTTGCCCTCCCTGCCCACTCCCCTTTATAGTCAGCCCCAGGAAAGGCAGAAGCCCCAAGCTTGCCCAACTGGGCAGAGAGATTCTCCTCTTGTCATCACTGGTGAGTTCCCATGGTGTGCACTGGGTGAATGGGAGTGGGATCTAAAGGCGGGGGGGCCTCGTGGCCCCTCAGTTAGGCAGGATAGAGAGTTGATGGTCACTCTAACATCACCCAAGGGTGATACTAGGCTGAGCTTCTCTATGTTTAGCTACTTCTTTCACAGATTCAGTCAGTTTTGGAAGGGACTACAAGGATCATCTAGTTGCAACTCCCCTGCCATGGGCAGGGACACCCTACCCTAGATCAGGCTGGCCAGAGCCTCATCCAGCCTGGCCTTAAACATCTCCAGGGATGGGGCTTTGTGCTAGTTTGAGCCTAGCTGGCTCAAACTAGCACAGGCTTATACCACCTCTCTGGGCAACCCATTCCAGGCTCTCACCACTCTCATGCTGAAGAACTTCCTCCTCACGTCTAGTCTGAACTTACCCACCTCCAGCTTTGCTCCATTCCCCCTGGTCCTGTCACTACCTGATAGCCAAAAGAGTCCTTCCCTAGCTTTTTTGTAGGCCCCCTTCAGATACTGGAAGGCCACAATAAGGTCACCTTGGAGCTGTTTCTTCTCCAGACTGAACAGCCCCAACTCTTTCAGTCGGTCCTCATAGGAGAGGTGCTCCAGCCCTCTGATCATCCTTGTGGCCCTTCTCTGGACACACTCCAGCATCTCCACATCCCTCTTGTAATAGTGGCTTCAGAACTGGATGCAGTACTCCAGGTGGGGTCTCTGCAGAGCAAAGTAGAGGGGGAGAATCAACTCCCTCGACCTGCTGGCTACACTTCTCCTGATGCAGCCCAGGATCTGGTTGGCCCTCGAGGCTGCAAGAGCACACTGCTGGCTCATGTTGACCTTCTTGTCCAGCAGCACCCTCAAGTCTCTCTCCTCAGGGCTGCTTGCCCATGATGAGCTGAAGTACTTAGCAAAACTGGAAGCTCATGGGGGAGTAGTATTGTCATAGAATTGTTTTGGTTGGAAAAACCCTCCAAGGTCATCAGGTATAACCTTCAACCCAAAACCACCATGGCTGTTAAACCATATCCCAGAGTGCCCTGAACACCTCCAGGGCTAGTAACTCTGCCACCTCCCTGGGCAGCCCATTCCAATGCCTGACTGCTCTTGCGGCGAAGAATCACAATGTCAGGGGCTGGAAGTGACCTCAAAGGATTATCCAGTCCAACCATCCTGCCAGAGCAGGATCACCTATACCAAGGGACCAATGTCTTTACACTGGTGCCCAGTGATAGGTTGAGGAGCAATGGCTACAAGCTTGAACACAGGAAGTTCCACCTCAAGACAAATCAAAACTTCTTTACTGTCAGAGTGATGTAGCACTAGAACAGGCTGCCCAGAAAGGCTGTAGAGTCTTCTCTAGTGACTTCCACAACTTGCCTGTCCTGCCCTAGGTGAACATTCTTTGGCAGGGGGGTTGGACAAGCTGATTTCCAGATGTCCCTCCCAACCCCTACCATTCTGTGACTGCCAAGTCAGTCCTTACCCTCTCACCTCTGAAATGGCTCCCAGCCTTCCACTGCTCTCTGGGATGTGACTTGCACGATGTTGGTGGTACCTCTCTCTTCAGCCAGGAACAGCATCAAGCTTGCTTGGAAGGGGTCAATGTATGGTGGCATGACACAGCACTGCTTGTCTTTACTCTGCTTGGCCAGGTGCTGCCTGCTAGGGAGCCAGAGCTGCTCTCTGCCTCAGGGTGAATGCAGTGTAGTGTAATGGTAACTTCTCTCCACACGAGGATCTGCTGTTATGCTTGTAGTGTGAGATTTGCTGCAAAGAAAACTTTGCTGTGGAATAGCCTAACTGTTGGAAGTTCACAGCGTGGCCATTCCTTGTGTAACCTTGTGTGCTGGAGCCCTGTGAGGCTGTGCTGAAGGAGGGGTTGTCTCTGCTTGCCCAATTCCTTCTGTAATACTACAGCTCTCTGTCTTGCCAGATGAATGAATCTGTATGGTGCTGCTTGACTTCAGAACAGAGTGGGAGGAAGGGATTGACTAACTGTACTGCTTCATTCAGTGAACCCACTGAAGAATGAGAATAAGGGGGTTGTATTTGGAGGGACTGCTTGCTCTCACCATCTCTCTCACTGTGTGCATTCTGTGAGGGGCCAGGCTCAGAAATGTTTTCCTAAGTTGTCTTCACCTGCTAAGTTTGTAGGTTTTTGAAAACACTTCTAAAAACCTCAGCTTGTGCAAAAGGGGACACATGGCCTGATGGAACGGGCAAAAAGAAGAGGAATAACTTTCTCCACTTCCCTGTGTCACTGTTTCTGAAGTGGTAATAGCAGCTTTTCCTGGAACATAAAGAGAAAGAACTGGCAGAGATATGAGACTCTCAGTCAGAAGCCTGGCAGGAATTAAGCAAGCTGCTTTAGTTGTTTTTGTGTTCTCTTGAAATGTCTTTTCCATTGACCTGGCAAAGGAGCCTCTTATAAGTACTTCAGTCTCACTGGGCTTTAGCAGAGTAAAATTGAGATATTTAGGTAAAAGGTGTTATTCTCATACATTTATTTATTTACTTACATCATTGCAGCTACCTTTGAAAGGAAAGTTGTTTTAGTATCACAGAATACACAGGTTTTGTTTCTGTAGGAATACCCTTGTGGTAAATGTAGCAAATTGACACAGCATTGCAGAAGTGTTTTTAAAATAGACCAGAGACTTTCTACAGCGCATGGTTGTTGCTTCCATTTCCCCTAAAACTGTTTTAAGCTGTGCATTAGCCTCAGAATCCAGTTCTCTGAATTAAGATTAAATATAGTAAAGTATGCTAAGAAAACTCTTAAACATGTTGAGTCCAGATGCATCTTTTGGAAGCCATCTGAGTTGTTCGGCACAGTGTGGTCCTTGCCACCTAGTATCTTGAAGGACTGTAGGTAATTCAGTTGATTGACTTCACATTCATAGGTATTGGATGACCCTCTTTAGGGGAGCAGAGATGTTTTTGTAATTGACCTTTCAATAATCTGATGACATGGTCTGAGAAGGAATAAAAAATATGTGGTCAGGTAGAAATTGTCTTGTCATGTCACTTAAATTTGGGTGGTGGAAATCCATTTAACACAGTTCTGTTCCATTTGTAGAGTTTCTGAATAACCCATCTGTTCAGTCATGTTGAACTGCATCTACTGAAGATGTCCCTTGAAACCTAACTTTGGTTTCTTAGCTGTAGTCTCTTGTGGTTGAAGGATAAAGCACTCCCAAATGTTTTTTTGGACCCTACACTTGCAGGGCAAAGAGTGGGCTGTATTGTCCTGTGCAGAGTTTCTTGCTCAGTCTGAGGGTTAGTGAATCTGGTTCATGGTTGAGCCGAGCCAAGCCAATTGGACTAGGCATTAGGTTAATGTTTAGAGCATTGTGGAGGCATTGACATGAGGAAATGTAGTTATCTGGGTTAGAGTAGCTTCCAGTGGTAGTATTAAGTTGCTACTGTAAGAAAAATGCTCCTAATTTATTTATTTTAAGTATTTCCCTTTAATGGAAAGTGTGACTGGGCTGATTCTAGCATTACATGGAGGTAAAGATTGATAGTGGTTTGCAGTTATCGCTGTACCACTGTGTGGTAAGGTTGCTTTTAGGCATCTGTAATGGCAATATTGATGTTTTTCCATCCCTGTGGGCAGAATTCATCTGTAAAATGAAAGCTGAGCTTTTAAGTGTGTTTAATAATCACTCCTCCCAAGAATGTGTATCAGTACATATGTTGCACAAACCGATGCTTTAAATAGGTCTGTGACTTAAAGCCAGTTTCTTATATATTGCCTAGAGCTTACACATAGATTATACACATATTCTGAAGATTATTGTGTTGTACTCTTATTTTAAGGTCAGTAGAGCAACTGAAACAAGAGGCAATAAAATAAAATCTGAGCCCAGCATGCTGCCTCTTGCATCAAGATGGTGTTCAGTTGCTAAATGTTTCTCCCCAGACAGTGGGTGCGTCTGTGGATTCCACAGTGCCCATTTATTTCAGCCTGAGCACGCTCCTCTGTCGACACTTGCTGTGAAATACCATAGCCTGGTTCACCTTCTGTGCTGCTGAGTTCTTGTAGCTTTATCTGCTGTGTTTATTCATTATTAAATGCATGCTTTCTGCTTGACAAGTGCTATAAAATCCTTTTCACTGTGGCTGAACCCAAGAACCTCTCACTGAGCGCCTAGAAGGGTTATACATTTATTTTTTTAAATGCAAATAATATGCATTTCTACTCTACACTGAAGTGCTCTTCAGACCAGCCTACTTAACAGGCTGGTAGATTCTCTCTGTCCTGTTCTTTTAGCTGTGTAGTCAGGTAAAAGTGAAATGCTGGGTTTTTTATTGATTTCCACTGAAAACAGAAACAAGAGTGTGTCTCATGTCTCAAAATGTTTCCAGAGGTCTGATGGTGTATTTCACAGAATTAACCAGGCTGGAAAATACCTTTGAGTCCAACCTATCACCTAACCCTTCTAATTAAATAAACCATGGCACTAAGTGCCTCATCCAGCCTCCTCTTAAACACCTTCAGGAATGGTGATTCTACGACCTCCCTGGGCAGCCCATTTCAATGCCAATCGTTCTTTCTGTGAAGAACTTCTTCCTAATATCCAGCTTAAACCTGCCCTGGCACAGTTTGAGACTGTGGCCTCTTGTTCTATCACCGGTTGCTAGGGAGAAGAGACCAACCCCCACCTCTCTACAACCTCCTTTCGGGTAATCTTTGTAAATGGAGATTGATACTCTGTAGTATGTGTGTTGCTATATACTCCTGTATTAACTTAGCAGTCCCAATTAAGAGCATAGGCACAGCATAAAACTGAAAGATCTGCTTTCCTGACAGAAGCTATGAAAGTTTAAGCTTTCTAAAGTTTTGCTTTTAAAGTAGCTCAGTTTAGACATCCATTGTAAAGCCTTTTGATTTATTTTTAAGTTTTATGATCATCTCAGAACAGCAAACAAATCAGGGCTTTGAGTTTCCTTCCCCAAGCTCTGTCTTTTATAAGCACTGGCTTATCTTTCCATTCTTACTAAGTGTATTCTAACTTGTTTTTATTATGTTATAGTTATCTTTTCTGAGCATCCCAGTATCTGGGGGCTACAAACATTCCTGATAGTAATCCAGGACACCAGCTTTTCCTATAAAGGGAAAAGAACAGAGTTAATCACTAGATCTTGGTTTGATAAGAAGGTATCTTTCCAAACACTGGCCTCCTGGTTCTGATTATTCTCTAATTCTGCTTAGCCATGGTAGGCTTTCACTCAGTCTTCATCTGTGTGCATTTGTTTGCTTTGAAAAGAATGAGTTTGCCACTGCAGGGTTTTTCTTCCTGTACGATTCACTTCTTGGGTCAAGAGAAGTAGTCTCAGGACTTTTTATGCAATTGGATATGACACCAGCAGTGACCTGGGACAGCAGATAGCTAACAGTGGAAAAGCTGACTCTTCCCCTAGAAAAGAAAGAAAGAAGCAGATGGGAGGCTGTCTGAAAATATTTCAAGAAAAGGCCAGGAAGAGCAAGATCAAGGCCAGAGGAATTACTCAGACTGAGTAAGCCTCCCTTTTGCTTTCTGCTCTTGACAGACTGCAGCTGTGAACCTTGTCCTCCACACAGCAGAAGCTCTGGAAGAAAAAGCATCTCTATTTTTTTTCTCAGACTAGGGGTCAACTGTGTTTCTCTAATTGGGTGAACAGAAGCTGAAAAGATATTGGTGATGCTCATGTGGCTTTGGGGTGTATGATCAGTCTACATGCTACATGTTTTTGTGGATATTATTAGTAAAGAGGTCCAAGGAATTGAACCTTCCCATGCTTCAGCCTTTGTGGGCTTTATCTGGTCTAAACTGTGGTCATCTTAGCTGTTCCACAGCTTCACTCCTAACCTGGCCAGAGAGCAACCGTATGTCTTTACCAAGTCCTGTAGTTGGTTAAATAGCTGTAGGGTACACCAGGAGCATGGCAGGTGGTATGCATTTCTCCTCAAAACTGTGTAAACAAAGCTGGGCACCAGAAACCAGCTTCTTCTGACTGGTAGGCTTTTGCTTCCCCATCAAGTGTTGGAATGGTGAGGTAGTTCCTTCCAGGTTGCAGTACCATCTCAGAGGAGAGATGCTGGATTCCAGCATGAGTAGTGGAGCACTCTGACCCTTGGTAGATGTGTTGCACTGGTTTAGCACCAAATGTGCTACTACCTCTTTCTTCAAAGAAATGCAGTTTCAGTGCTGTAGATGCACTGATTAGGTGCATGCTCTACAGACACACTGGATCTGCTGAAATGCTTCTTTGCCAAGGCATAGGATCAAACTTTCCCTTTTGTTTTAGTACTGCAAAATGCATGGAAGCTGTGGGAGCGCTAACTGAAATCAAGTGTCTCATCTGAAATCAAGTGTCTCATCTGCAATGACTGGATAAATTTGCATCCTTACCTCCTTCACCTGGTTATATGTTTACAAAAATGCCATGGTGTTTGCTTTCTGGGTAAATATAACCCCATTCCTGGGAAATCTCGGGTGGGTTTCCAGAGCTCACTGTCAGAGGCTTGAGTCTGGCTTGCTGGATATTTGTTTTAACATTTTTTCCACACCCAAACTTGCACGTGATGGAAGCATTTCTGTGTCAATGCTTGTCTCTTGTGAAGACTTGTAGAGCTGAAGCCCTACTACTATTTCGGGGCTAGGGTGGGGAGGGCTTTTTCAGTAAACTTTGTTCCTCAAACATCCATGGACGGAGTGAGTGCTTGTGTGAAATCACTAACCTACAGCTGTCGGTGCATAGCCCTGCTCTCTGGAAATGCTGCTTTGCTGCTTTTCTTCTGCTCTTAGTACCTTTTGTTGTTTTTTGAGGAGTGATTGTGAGCAAATCCAAACTCAAAAGTAGTTTGGTGGGGGATTGTGTTTTGTTGTTTGCTTCTAATGTCTGACCACATAATATTATATCAGGGGATAGCACTAACTCTGAGTTACACTGAATTTTATGTGTTGTATTCATGGGTGAAGAGTTGCAGAACTGGGACCTGTCATACAAGCATGTGTAACAGCAGTGTCTAGTGACACAAAGCCAGAAGGAAAACGTGTTGCCTCAGGTCATACTGACAGTGGTATCTGCTGTGACACTATTTTGATTTAGTGGTAATAAAGATGCTTAAACATAAGCTTTAAGCAGTATATCAACAAGCGATTGAATAAATGTGATTATTTAATAGCATTAAATACTTGGGTGCAAATATATAAAACCCTCTAGCCAGCAGTGTCTAATAATCGAGTGGGGATGTTAGTTTATTGCAGCCATCTAATAAAGCAT
The DNA here is from genome assembly GCA_013400475.1 of Tricholaema leucomelas. Lineage (NCBI taxonomy): Eukaryota > Metazoa > Chordata > Aves > Piciformes > Lybiidae > Tricholaema lacrymosa > Tricholaema leucomelas. The sequence continues at coordinate 635,783 of WAAF01007540.1, read as the reverse complement.
CGTACACCCGTTCAAGCTGAGCACGTAGCTTGGGTCTTTCCCCATATCCCCAAACCACAATAAATCAAATACTCTCCCCCGCAATATTCAAAAGGTGATTATTTGCATGGAGTGAAGGGGATGGTTTCATGACAAAAGGATAGGATCTTGAATCTTGGAGTTATAAATTACACTGGACGCTTTCAGCAGCTGTCTGTTTTTGTAAGGCAGGCTCTTTTGGAAAGGCTCTACTTTGCAGCTGGATAAACATGTATTAAGCAAAAATGTGGTTTGACTTGGGTTTGAAGAAACCAGCTTCTCTTTTTTTTAATACTTTTTCATCCAGCATTATCTCTGTGCTTTAATGTAATTTCATGTAGTTTGGTGCTTTCCAGTTTGTGCTTCCCCTGTGAATGTCATGGGATAAGCTGTCCTGGACAAAGCTCTCTTTGCAACTTGAAGTGTCCTTGAACTGTGTGATCAGCTGTGATAACCTGGGTAGTTTGTGTCAAACACAGCCACCAGCTTAGACAAATACATAACAATCTGTAATTCAATATTTTTCCTTCTTGCCTTAATGTAGGCTATACCTCTGGTTTGAAAAGGCTGTTTTAAAAATGAGATCTATGTAATTTGCTTGAGCATTCTGTTGCAGTTCATTTATTATTAATGGAAAAACCAACCAGAAGGGAATTGTCTCAGAGTCTCTGACTCTAGGGAATATCACCTGTAACTGAGATGTGAGGCTCTTCCATGAAGTGAAAGTCTTTGCAATCAGATTTATTCTTAGTAAGCAGGGGAAAAAAACTCATACTGCAAGGTAACACAAGCATTTAGTAGATTTTAATAAATACACAGTATGCAAGGACAAGAAAGACTATTTATGGTATTGCAGACCTGCTAATTTTTTTAATGACCTTGAAAATGCTCAAGTGCAGCTGTTGTAAATTACTGTGAAAGGATGCTGCTTGGAAAGAATGTGAGTCTGGTGGGGACTGGGTCAGAACATTGCAAGGAAAAGTCTTGAGGTGATGACCTTAGCATCTTGTTTGACTGAGCTGGAAAGATCCACAGGTTTGACACAGACTTTAGGAAGGTTTGTTAGGATTTGGGAACCATCCCGTAATATTTATGACTGATCAGACTGGGAAAGGGATATCATTGCCAATGAAGCATCTTGAAAGCAACTTTTAAAGAAGAGGTATTGCTCTTTCACAGGTAAGTAGGGGGTACAAGGTACCAAAATTGCTGGAGAAGCTGGATCTTTTCTAGTCTTGGGCCCTATTCAGTTTTGGGATTGATTCCTGAAATGCAAGAGGCTTCAGTCTACCAACTTAATTTTGTGTGATTCAATAGACTGAGAAGACAATATTTACATGGCCAGGGTGGCCTTTTCCATGGGGTGATAATGGAGAAGGACCATGTTGAGTGCTCTTCAAGTGTTTAATTTCTTAAGCACTTCTCAGGTGTCCGTATGTGTACTGAATAAACTGACCCTGAATCTTCATGATCTTTTAAAAAAAAAAATGTTTGGTTTAGGACTTGCTGGATGCTGACAGGATTAAAGTTTGACTCAGTCTGGAAACTCTTCCCTTACACAGAGGAGTATGTAGTCTAATTCTTTCAAAGTTAACTAGTTTACATTGAAAAGGTCATTAGCATTTAAAAAATAATTTGGAAATTAATTTGCTACTAACTTTGAGAAGTCAAACGCTGTCAGAGTTTTCCTGCTGAGCTAAATGAATGATTAAACTCAATTCCCTGGGCCCCGGGGCAGTTTCATCTTTTCAGTGAAGAAGCCGCATCACTTGTTTTGTTTTCCTCTGTCCATTGATCCTTGAAAACTTGATACAACAGTTGTGTTGCTGTCGTGAAGAATTTCCTATTTCCATTCTGTCTTCCATTTTCTGAATGCTCTATCCCTTCAAGCAAGGTATTGCACTCAGGTTTCACAAGAAGCTTTATCCAGGGAAAGATGCTTGCAGAATTGGTGGTGGTGTAGGTAGTTGCGTGACTGCGAAGGAGTGTGAAAGTCTCCCTTGGCTGTTGTGGCTTTTCTCTTACTAGTGTCTAAAAGGTGCCAATTTCTTTTGTAATCCTCCTACTCCTAATAAGAGAGCGAGGGAGCAGCAACAACCTATGGATGTCCTGAAAGAATAGTCCCACAGCAGCAAATTTAAATAGTCTCCCTACCCTTTAATTTCCTTTTGTTATTTTTTGTGCTAGTCATAGATCAAACACTTCTGGTGGTGGGTTTTCACATTTTGTTGAAAGCTGGAGAAGAGGAAAAGGCTTTCCAGCTAGAAAGCACAACTGTTCAGTGTTGTTTGCTGTGTTTTCCTGAATGAACTGCTGTGATGAGTGGAGTGACAGCAAGTAAGGTGAACAGACTTGGGCTGCTGCAGGGCAGTTTTACCTGTTGGTGTAGACTGAAGCCAGGTATGAAATCAGCGTGGTGGAGTAGCTCCTGTGAGCTGTAGCTTGCGGGCTCCATGGCACTGAGAAGGAAAAAGCAGATGGAAACGATCAAATGCATTTTCTCCCTCCCCTTCCCTGTCTCTTGGATCTTTTCTTTCAGTCAGTAATGGAAATCTGTGCTCAGAGTTTTGAATGAACAGCTTACACTGTGCTAGTGTTAAGTACTTAATGAGCCTCATTTCTCAAAAGATCTTGCAGTCTGCCTCAGTTAACCCAACTGCTTTTTTTAGGAGTACTTGTTTTGGCAGAGGGTTTTCTATGTGTATGAAGAATACACAAATAAATCATTGTGCAATTTGCAAATAAAAAATGATGTTGTAGGGAATGGGAGTTTTAAAACTGGAGATCAGAGGCTGCAGAGCCAAGTAAAAACAATTGTTCAGCATTGCTTGGTCGATGCCTGTCTCAACAAGACCTATGCATCCACATTGTCTGCTGAAGAGAATAGAAATACGAGTCCATGCTGGCAGAGACCTGTAGTGCTTGTCAGGACCAGCCCCCCCCACACCCAGGAAAGGGATGTGGAAGTAACCTGGAATGGCCAGAACTCTTACAGTGTGGTAAAATTCTGCAGAACACATGCAGTGACAGTGGTCAGGATTATTGTGGTTAAAATGAATGAAACCAGCAACTCAAGAATCGTGTGCTTTGAAGGAGTGTATGAAAAATACAGAAATCTGGAGCTCATCTGCAGCTGCAGAGTTGTTTCAATTCACAGACATCAGCAGTTAGCCATAAGAGTGGCTGTTCTGAGGTTTATCCTTATGCAAAACTCGGATTTCTGCACTGATTGGGTTAGCTCTAAGCAGAAGTGATTTGGTCTGATGTAAATTTTATTTGGGATAGAAAGAAAGAAAAGCTGTTGCCTGGCTAATTGCATCACATCAGCAATTCCAGTGATGGCTTGATGTTGGCTAAAATTACAATTCTGAATGAGTTTTTAAAGGTGGACCTGTGTTTTTCTTCTTCCTTTTGTTATAGGGGTTTCAAACAGCTGTCTCCTGTATATAGTGCTTTAAAAATCTATTACCTTGTAGAGGTATCTGGAATATGGAAGCAGACATAACTATGCAGGTTAAAAATGTCAGCTGTGGGTTACACAAACAATTGGCTGAATTGCTGGAGTTCAGATGTCTGGCATATTTGCTACAGCTGGTGTTTGCCTGCATGCCTGCTCTGACTGTGAGAAGCCTTGGGTAACCTACCTGCTCTTCTGCAGTGGTCATACTGCCCTGCTGCTGAGATGTGCTGCTAAGGAGTGTACTCTGCATCCTTGTGATGCTTTAACCTAAGGTTTCCGTCATGCTTTTGAGACCACAGCTCAATTCTTTGCTAGTCATCCAGGTAAGATAGAACTTGCTGCACACTTACCAGGTGAAAGGCAATGGGTTTGTTATTGAAGGATGGCTCTGAAACAGCCCTCTGCGCATAGAAAGGGATTCAAGGGGGCACCTAGATTTCACCTCAGGCTAAATGCCTGTCTTTCTGATGTCTCAGGTTAGACAAGATGATTTTTTTTGCCTTGCTTCCCTGTGCTTTGCTTTCATGTTTGTGAAATAGAAGACCGGTTTGGCACTGCCACACGAAATAGCCATCTTTTTGCCTAGAGTGGAGTATCCTGGTGGTGTGCAGGGTATCTTTCATGTGGCAGGCTTCCACCAAAACATGGTGCTTCATTGTGCTGTTGATATTTCCATTTGTCCTGCTGTGGAATGCTATAATTGTGACTTCTACTGAAGCCTGTAATGGTGTATGGGGTATCTGCTCTGGGTGGTGACAGTGCACTTAGCACATGTTTAGTGGAGTCTGCTAGACACCCTTTCTGCTTGCTTATGATCATTAAGGTGTGTCTACCACTGCTTCCTCTCTCTATTGCTTAGAGGCAAACAGGACTGGAGCATGTTGGTCACACAGAGCCTAAATGTGTCTAGGAGAGTAGTATAGTAGTAGAGTATTATTGTACAGAGTTCAGCATCAAACCAATCTTGTGTCACATACTGATTGTGAGGAAAAGAAGCTGTTGGGAAGTATGTTCAGAGGTTTTTGTAGAGCAACCCTGAACAACTGTGGGTTTGATAAAGATCAGTTTTCTGGGGTTGCAGCTGAGAAGGCTCTCCTTTATCTCACTGGGGACCTTTGATACTATCCTGCCCCTGCTATATGAGGGAAATGCAGGAAGTGCTTTGGTAGTCCTGTTCTTCAGGCCAGAATGGGCACCTCTTCTGTGGTCCAGGCATAGCTGGTGTCCCACCAGGTGCTGAAGGGTGGAGATGTGCCTTTCCCTTTGAGACAAGTGCCTCTTACCAGATTTTTCCTGTTGCCTTTGTACTAACCATGATACTAGAAGTTTTTTTCCTTCATTTCTGAGAACAAATGTTACCCAAAAAGACAAAGATCAGAATTATTTTAAATAAAACCAAATAATTTAGAGGAGCTGAGTCAAATGCTCTTAAATTGAAGGTGAACAGAATGAAATAGTGTCTAACCCATCACTAAAAACCAGTCTTAACTAGATAGCAAGAATCTTGAGTGATATTCTCACAGGAGCAGTGAAGTCAGTTCAGGGAACAACGTAAGTTCATCTCTCTCTTATCATACAGACGTTTCTCTTTCTCTCTACAGTGCTGGTAACAGGCTTCTCAAAATGCAAGCTCTGAACTGTTGACTTGCATCACTCTAGTTTAATATTATCTTGGCAGTCTTTGAAAGTCCAGCTGCGAGTCTACTTTATTATATTAACCATGGAATCCTGATTTGTATTCAGAGAATGTTTGCTTAAATGCAATATCCTGAGAAGGGTAATAATCAATTGTAAATATGATATGGCCACTGAATGCCTTATTTGATGGAGCTCCTAGTCTTTATTCCTTCCCCAAGAGCTCTTAATTATTTTTCTAGGCCTTTCAGGCAGCTATTCTCTGTACATATGTGGATTTATTTGTCTTCCTTCCCTCCTTTCCTCCTGCTGTTTGTTGCACTGTGATGTCCAGTCTTAAATGTTGAAAGCTTTGTCTGTATTCATGCAGGGTAGCAGATTCTGCATTCTAAAAGGATTTGTAGGTGCTGCTTGAGTGGAGGTAGTAATGAAATGTGAAGTGCTTATTGCAATGTGTTTAGTTTGGAATATAAAAGAGAGAAGTTTGATGACTAGCTATGAAAAAATCACAACCTACTTTTGCAAAAAAAATGTGAAATGTTTGAAATCCAGAGCTGAGGTTGGTTGTTTTTTGGGGTTTTTTGGGTTGTTTTGTTTTGTGGGGCTTTTTGTGTGTGTGTATGCAACATTTCTGGTTTATGTAGCATCAGCACCAAAAAATGGGACTTGAGCTATGCTGTCATCTGAGGTGGTTTGCAGCTATGACTGTGACAAGCAGAATGTCCCACATGAATGGGGCAGCTGTGATTGTTTGTCAGATGATCACTAAGTCTGGGTGACCTGAGTGACAGGGTATCTCTGCCAGGCAAAGTGAGCTGTACTGTTAGGAGCATGTAGTGCCAAGATGCTTAGGGTGATGAGGGAGACGGGGAAGAAATGGAGAGAACACGGTATCTAGTGTCCTGCATACAGGGTGTGAGAGTCACTTGAGTTAAAGTGCTTCTTTCTGTAGATAAATGTGATCTGCAAGGACGCCACAGAGATATGCCACTTATACAGCTAATGATCACTTCTTCTTAGCGCTTCAAATAATACTTCCATGGGAACAGACACCTAATGAGCAGCTTGTAAAAGTTTTCTTGGATACGTCCCAGTCACAGAAGAAAAATACCATTGTATCAATAGGCTGCTAAGACTTCATTTTGTTTGTTTTTCTTCTGCACCCAAGTGGCAAATGCCTTTTTCTTTCTCAACAGTTTCAATTGTCTCGAATATGACATCTCAGCAAATTATGTTCCAAAACTTCATTTTAGTTTCCAGAGGCTTTGGAGGAAGATTCAATAGGTATCAAAAAAAAACCCCAAACCAACCCCAAAACCCAAACAACCTAGAACAAACAAATCCTTCAAGACCTCCTGATCCTTCTAACTCTTGCAGAAAAAAAGAGCACACAGTATTTTGCATGGAAGATTCTTGTCTGCTTCTGCCTGGCCTCTGCCCTAACAGGACTGCAGTCCAATAGGGAAGCTGTTGCTGTTTGCCTTCCTTTCTTTTGGAGAATGACTTCCCAAGGGTAGCTTTGTAATGGCTTGCATACTCCCACTCTTGAAGCTGCCTAGGGTGATTTGATCTTTAGATGGCATTCTTATTGTAAGGAAAAAGCATTTTTCTTCTTTATTACTTTTTTGTCTTTTATCATTTCAAAGAGCTGCAAGCTGCCAGTGGTATTTGATGCAGTTTAGTAGAAATCGTAGCCAGTTCCAAACTTAAACACTGACAAACACTTCTTAGTTGTAACTGCGCCTGAGATAATTAACTCCATAGGTGTAAACCCTGAGGTATGTCCCTTCAGTGTCCTTGTATCTGTGTAGTGATGTTAAATGTGATGGTTTCTAATCCAGTGTCTGACCTGTTGCGTGTTAACGTAGTCCTAACAGGACAAGTGTCAAATGCATGGACACAGTGGGGTAAGAGACAGTGACTTTTATTTTTAACTTTGTGAATGATATGGAAGGTAAAAATGAAAATGGGAACCTTGCTGCTTCTGTCCTTGAGTCCTCCTGGGTGGCTTCTGTCTTATGCCATTGCTCTGCAGTGGTGCTCTCTCATGGGGCACACTGGAGCTACAGTGGGGGCTTCGAGGGAAGAGTTACCAAGTGAGTGACAACAGCTAAGCAGAAAACAGGGAGCTTGTTAGAATTTCTACCAGAAACACTGATTTTCAGTGCTCTGTTAAAGCTAGGGCTAATATGGCCTAAGCAAGCTGTGTTTTCTTAGCACAGGAGTAGACCTGAGACAAGGACTGAGGCTGTTAAACAATGGTAAGTTAAAAAAAAAAAGTAATAAAAATAGACAGCATGTATGCAGTGTTGGTGAGCTCAGTGTCTCTTCTAGTGTGTGGCACTATATAGTTCCACTAAAACTAGTATCTACCTTCTACCTTCTGTTGACTTTTGTGGTGAAAAACATAACCTTTTGAAGTTGTATACAAAGGAGCTGCTTCAAAACCTGATTTAGAAACATAGTGCATGTCTCCCCTTCAATTTTAAATCTGGAGTATCTCAAAGGAAAAATGCTGTCAGGAGGCAAATGCACCTGTGACCTTAAAAAGATGTAGGAATGAATAACAGATCACAGTATCACACAGTATTACCAAGGTTGGAAGAGACCTCACAGATCATCATGTCCAACCCGTTACCACAGAGCTCAAGGCTAGACCATGGCACCAAGTGCCACGTCCAATCCTGCCTTGAACAGCTCCAGGGACAGCGACTCCACCACCTCCCTGGGCAGCCCATTCCAGTGTCCAATGACTCTCTCAGTGAAGAACTTTCTCCTCACTTCAAGCCTAAATTTCCCCTGGCGTAGCTTGAGGCTGTGTCCTCTTGTTCTGGTGCTGGCTGCCTGAGAGAAGAGAGCAACCTCCTCCTGGCTACAACCACCCCTCAGGTAGTTGTAGACAGCAATAAGGTCTCCCCTGAGCCTCCTCTTCTCCAGGCTAAACAATCCCAGCTCCCTCAGCCTCTCCTCGTAGGGCTGTGCTCGAGGCCTCTCACCAGCCTCGTTGCCCTTCTCTGGACACGTTCAAGCATCTCAATGTCCCTCTTAAACTGGGGGGCCCAGAACTGGACACAGTACTCAAGGTGTGGTCTAACCAGTGCAGAGTACAGGGGCAGAATGACCTCCCTGCTCCTGCTGGCCACACCATTCCTGATGCAGGCCAGGATGCCATTGGCTCTCTTGGCCACCTGGGCACACTGCTGGCTCATGTTCAGGCGGGTATCAATCAGCACCCCCAGATCCCTCTCTGTCTGGCTGCTCTCCAGCCACTCTGGCCCCAGCCTGTATCTCTGCATGGGGTTGTTGTGGCCAAAGTGCAGCCCCTGGCACTTGGACTTATTGAATGCCATCCCCTTGGACTCTGCCCATCTGTCCAGGCGGTGGAGGTCCCGCTGCAGAGTCCTTCTGCCCTCCAGCCCAGCCACATCAGCCCTCAGCTTGGTGTCATCTGCAAACCTGCTGAAGACTGACTCGATGCTCTCATCCAGATCATCTATGAAGATGTTAAAGAGGATGGGGCCCAGCACTGATCCCTGAGGGGCACTACTAGTGACTGGCCGCCAACTGGATGTGGCACCATTCACCACCACTCTCTGGGCTCGGCCCTCCAGCCAGTTCCTCACCCAGCACAGAGTGTTCATTTAATGATTTAATGAATCATTTAATGCCCCATCTTCCATTAATTTGTCAAGAGTCACCCTATAGGAAGAGCTTCAGGTGTTTTCTTGTATGTCACTTTACCTGAGTACTGATTAAATCCTACTTTTTTTAATTCATTGAAATAACGTCTTCAGGGTACACATTAGATTAGCTGCATATCCTAGTGGAGCAAACATAAGAGGATGATTTTTTCTTTTTTTTTTTTGGTAGAAGTGTTTCCTGTAGAGAACAAAGGGCTACTAACTAAGCAGTGATAATAACTAGGTGTGGCAACGTGTGGATAGGACTTTGATAGCAATTCCGTATGTTTCTTGCTACTTCGGTTATTCACAGAATTAACCAGGTTGGAAAAGACCTCTAAGATCATCAAGTCCAACCCATCACCTAACCCTCCTAATTAACTAAACCATGGCACTAAGTGCCTCATCCAGCCTTCCCTTAAACACCTCCAAGAATGGTGACTACACCACCTCCCCAGGCAGCCCATTCCAATGTCAATCACTATTTCTGTGAAGAATTTCTTCCTAACATCCAGCCTAAACCCGCCCTGGCACTTCTTGAGGCTGTGTCCTCTTGTTCTGTCACTGGTTGCCTGGGAGAAGAGACCAACCCCTGCCTGGCTACCACTTCCCTTCAGGTAGTTGTAGAGAGCAATAAGGTCTCCCCTGAACCTCCTCTTCTCCAGGCTGAACACCCCCAGCTCCTTCACCCTCTTCTCATAGGGTTGTGTTCCAGTCCCCTCATCAGCCTTGTTGCCCTTCTTTGGACGCATTCAAGCACCTCAACATCTCTCTCGAATTGAGGAACCCGGAACTGGACACAGTACTCAAGGTGTGGCCTAACCAGTGCTGAGTATAAGGGAAGAATAACCTCCCTCGTCCTGCTGATACAGCCCAGGATGCCTGGGCACACTGCTGGCTCAAAATTGAATGTAAGGGTAGAACTTTCAGACTTTTAAAAGGCATTCTAGACCTAAGTTGTTTCGATCCACCTTGTTTTCATGGCTGCATTTACAAGCCTCTGAATACCTTTGAAAACCTGTTTGGTACCTGGTAACTACTGGACAATTAGAAAAGAATTCCATTAATCTGTGTTCTTTATGTGGATCAACAAAGTGATTAACCTGTTCTGGATTATTTTTACTGTGGAGTATTGTAGGGAAGTATCATGAAAGGGTGATTGTAGTAATAGTTTTTTAGCCATTACAGTGGAATCAAAATCTTACAAACCAACTGTTTTTATTACCAGTTACTTGTTTATTATTTCTTTGACTTCAGAGGCATTTTTAAAATCATGTGCATATTTCTGAAAATATTAATTATGATTGTGGCAACTTAAAAAAACAACTCAAAAATAACAAAACAAACAAAAAATACCAAGAAAAAAACAAACAAACAAAAAAGAACATGAATGTGCTTGTGGTAGAAAGATAGAGCAGGAGGGGTAAATCAAGCCACTCAGATTTGGTCTGCTAAGGCTCCTTCTGTTATCAGGGTGTAGATAGAAAGGCTTCTCCAGATGGTGCCTGGGAGAATTCAGATTAAGCTCTTCTTCTGAACTGCTCAGTGGAGACTGCTGTACCTTTCTGCTGGTTATGATTTCTCTGAATTCAGATATTTAGTTACTTAGCTGCATCTAAGCAATATGAATACCCTTAGCTGCCAAGAACATAAAGAAGATGATTTGGAAGGAATGAGATTGTTTGGGATGGAATGAAAAAAGGGAGCATTACTGTACCACTACACAAGTTCAGAATTTCAACATATAGTAAATGTGAGGAGCAGGTGTAAAACAAGATTTTCTTTTTTCTAGTGTCAAGTAGAGGGACTTCCAAATTTCCTTGGAATGTTTTGCTTTGACAGTTCATTAGGTTTATTGCTCCAGTTTTGGCAGGAACCCAAATGTGGCAATACTATGTCTGCATGGATAATGTAGACTCGATTTCTAACTGTTAGAATGAAGCGCAATCGGTGTAATTTAAGTGGGCTGTACTGGTAAGTGCTTGGTGGATTTATGTTAATCTGCTCATCAAGTCCTTCCACCAGAAGTCTCTTTTGTATCACTTTCTGAACTTTCCAGAAAGTATCTATTTGTCTAAACTTGTGCTACAGTAGAGGTCACCTATAGAAAACGTAGTGAGGGGTCATACATGTTTGGTTTTGGCATTCATTGCACTGGCAGTTGATGAAACAGTCACTTGTTAGTATATTGCTGGATGACCACACCAGAGAGGAATGCCACCGCAGGAGTGGGGGAAGGATGTTCATTAACCAGCCGTGGCAGAAGTGTGGGCATTTCAGAATTGAAGAGAAATTTGCTATAGTCCCATGTTTCTCTTTCATGTTTGCTATATTAAGAAGTACTACTCCCCAACCACTATGGAGTATATGAAATATCTTCCCAGCATATTGAATATTGTTTGTTCCTTCTTCTCCTTTCTGCTACTGTCTTTTTTTTCTTTCTACAATTAATAAAAAAAAAAAAAAAGAAATTTCCCTGACTGGCTCAGTGGATTTATGACAAAAAAGAATTAATAGCTAGATAGGCCCTTGTTTAGTATTCATAGTGCAATGTTTTCTAGGAAATGAGATTAAGCTGTTAAAGCATCCAAAAAGGCACTATTTTTTTTTTCCCTGGGACTTGTGCTTATGTGTAATTATGTATTTTTATCCTTACTGCTAAGCATGTCATACATCTCTGGCCTAAAAATGTATCACATGAAAGATTAGTTACTGTTTCATGGCCGATGAAATCAGCAGAGGCAGATTCCCTTAGGCTGTAAAAAATGAGTGATGCTCCTTCACCATGTGTAAGCCAAGGAGATTGACCTAATAATGACCCATCAAATAGTATCATGATGAGGTGTTATGTATCCCAAAATCTGAAGTTTGCAGCTAGCCTGGGTGACTTGAAGGTGCTGTATTGTTCTTCTCCTTTCTCAGGCTTTGCTCAGGAAAGCATCGTGCTGAGTTGCTGCAGTGGACATGGCAGGTGGAGAATGTTAGTTTATTTTGCAGCTGAAATACTTGATTTTTTTCCACTGTGGTTGCTGTCATTTACATCTGGTAAAAACTGTCTGGGATTGAAGACTTGCAGCTTTTTGAGGGTGGTGCTTCTAATTACTTTTTCTTTCCACATTTAATTAGAATCGTTTTGGTTGGAAGGAAACCTTTTAAGATCATCAAGTCCAACCATTAACCCAACACTACTAGGTCATCACTGAACCATGTCCCTAAGCACCACATCTTAAATACCTCCGGGGAGGGTGATGCAACCACCTCTGTGGGCAACCTGTTGCAATGCTTTACGGCCTCTTCAGTGAAGAATTTTTTCCTAATATCCAATCTAAGCACCCCCGAAGCAACTTGAGGCCATTTCCTCTTAGCCTATTATTTGTTACTTGGGAGAAGAGATTGACCCCCACCTCTCTACAGCCTTCTTTCAGGTTGTTGTAGAGAACAATAAGGTCTCCCTGCAGCACGTTTTTGTCCTGACTGAGCAACCTCAGCTCAGTTCCCTCAGCTTCTCTTTGTAAGATTTGTGCTCTGTGCCCTTCACCAGCTTTGCTGCCCTTCTTTGGACACACCCCAGCACCACAATGTCCTTCTTGTAGCAAGGAGCTCAAAACAGTGCAGTATTCAAGGTATGGCCTCGTGAGTGCTGAATACAGGGTCATGTCCTTAGTTCTGCTGGTCACATGTAGTTATAAGGTAACTCTTGAAACTGTGTATGCTTCTAGAGTAGAAAAATTAATGAAGATGGAGGAAAAAAAACATAATAAAAAGGGAACACTGATGCAAGATTTTAGGTGATGTAGATTCTCTGTGATGGCTAGGAGATAGCAGTGATTTACTGCTTGGTAGGTACAGCTGAAGTTAGGAAGAATGATTGCAGCTATTCAAAAGGACAGTGTGTTTACAGGTGCTCGGGAATCCTCTCACTTGATCCCAGGAAGGGACAGTAGTGTGCTAGGAAAGAGACTGGGTATACGACATGTATAGAAATAGGCAAAACACTTGCAGGAGAACACCTCATGTGGTCTCTGCTGACAGCTGTTTTATCTCCACAGGAAGAGGAAACACAGTGTTCAGATTTGTTACCACTGAAACGTGCTTTTTATCTGACTGGAGAAAGGTTGGAGGATGCTCTTCAAAAGGGATATGAGGCAGCTGCCACTGTTTCCAAAGGCTTTGCCTTTTCTAGTTCACAGAATTCCCTGTTTAATCAACCAGTTTCCTGGCAGAAACTCAGTTCTGCATCTTTTGCTTTTAATATCACATTTTTCAGTTTACTGCAGCGAGATGATAAAGATTTTAAGACTTAGTTTACAACAGGTTTGCCCAAAAAAGCATCAAGCAGCAAGGGCCATTTCTTATCCTGGTGATTATAATATAGACTGAGCTGTACTATCTAGGAATTGTGTGGGTTTTCACTCGATTTCAAGGCTGACACTGATGCTGAATACTGGAGGCTTGTGCGTCACAACCATCCTGTGAGATGCGAGTGCCATGTAGGTTTTTTTCTCCTTCAAGATCCTGCCTTGCATTTTGCAGGGTTACTGCCTTGCATTTGGTGTTTGTGGGGGAGGGTGTTGCTGCATTATATTGGTGCTGTAAAACTCCTGGATAAATATGTTTGTTCAAAAGATTGCTTGGGCTGTGTTAACACCTCTGAGTTTGGGTGGCAGAGACCAGCTGGCATCAGGTACCTAAGAAATACCTGGGAAGACGAAGTGGGGGTGTGTGTGAATCTCCCAAATCCTACCTGCTCTTGTTTTGTTCCACATGTCCTGGCAGCTGGGTGCAGAAACACTGCCCATGCAGTGGCAGTGGGTGAACAGCTGGGAAGTGACGCACGCCGGTGATTAACACTGGGTGGCCAGAACAGGATGTTCAGATCGTGAGGGAACACAAACTTCCCTACTTCATTTTTTTTCATCTGCTATTGTTTAAAACAGACCCGTTGCTTTCCTAGCTGGTGTCATTTTTCTAACGACATGTGAATTCTGTGATTTTTAACTTTGCAGCAGAGAAATGAGTAATTACGACCATTTAATAATGAGGAAATTTGTCCCCAACCAGGGGGCAAGACGTGTCAGTAAGGTGGTCAGTAATGTTTTGGTGTCAGGTAACTGAGCTGAAAACATGTCTCTGTTTATGCTTTATTTTCATGTTGCTAAATTGACTCCTGATTGTCAGCCTTTCATTAGCACGTTAAGCTAAGTGACTGTACTCTTTTTGAAGTACAAATGTTCATACTGCTCTTACAAGAAGTGCATTACAGGGAAGGCTTTTCTTATTCTTAATTAACTTTGTAGTGAAAATCACTACTTATTTATTTACAGCTCCTGTTCATCAGTAGGCACGACTTTCCTCCTAGAGGAAAACATGTATTTGTATGACTTTTTACTGTTAAACATATTGTAATGCATGTAAAAGCCAACAAGTGAAAAGAGACTTTTTTTTATAGTGCTCTCTGGTTTCACATTGAAAATGTGGCTCCCCTCAACAGGTAGTTTTTTCCTTCATTTTGTCAGTAGCAGGACCATTTTTATGTGACACCACAGCAGAATTAGCATTGCTCTAGTTTGGAGATTTGAAGTCATTTAACAATAAATTTGTGAAGTGAAAGTCAGGTGTTTAGGAACTTTTTACTTTCAGCTTTTAAGTTGTGATTTAATGGCGTTGTCTAAAGTAGTGTGATCTCCCCTTTTTCTATAGGTAGCTTTACGTGACAGGTGATTTCCCTACCACTTAGTAGGTAGCAGAGGAAATCTCACTCATGCAGTGATAGGGGTGCTGCTACTTCAGACAGGTCAGTCAGTGTAGCTGCTTGGTGGCAGGCAGCTGGGAGGTTGACACGCTGAATGATTTGCCCAGACATGTGCTGGCGGAGGAGAATTCAGGTGTCAGGACCAGGTTGACGCTAGAAGCGTAGAACGTCTCAAGTCAGAATAAGGATCATTGAGTCCAAAACCCTACTCCTCGTGGGACTGTCTAAACTAAATCATATGACTTAGAGTCTTCCAGATGCTTGTTGAACTCCTTAGAGGCCAGTAAGTGAGCACCCTAGCAGTAGAGAACCTTTTCCTGATGCCCAATCTGAACTTCTGGCTTGGCTTCGTTCCATTTTCTTGTGTCCAGCTGCTGATCAGCAGAGAAAGGACATCACCTCTCCTTCTGCTGTCTCTGAGGAGAAGGTGACACTGGATTGGCTATGCCTTGAGAGTAGAAGGTGGGACTGCATCATTCATGTATTGGGGCAGAATAAACTGCTGGGAAATGAGAAAGGACCCAGAAGTGAGACTTCTGCCACAAATTAAGTGACTGGAACTGCAGAGGAGTAAGTCTGAGACAGTTCCATATATCAAACTTGTATTTTAGGCCTTAGTATTTGTGACATAAAATAAGCAATATTTTACCTGTTTGTTTAGTTTGGTAAGATGTTTTCCTCTGGAAAAATATGATTAATTGGCAAGTATTGCAGGCACAGAGACTGGTATCATAACTGGCTGTTGTTGCAGGAGGGGACTTGTACTAGTGACTGGCCAAAAGAAGGGTATAGTAGCAACCAATGTCTGAAATGGGCTGACTGAAGGCCCTCCTGATTCCGTGGCTCTAAGTGAGCATGGCTTGCCAGAGCAGGGCACTTTCAGGTGTTAAGAGCCAGCATTACCTCTGCAAGCTTTGCAAGCTGGTGTTGAGTCCCTTCTAGACCACTGTGCCCATGCTGAGGAGGGGGTCTCTGGGTTGCAGTTTCCTGTCAGCCTCAGGCGACAGTGCCAGCAGCCTCCCTGTGTCTGGGCTGGGCTGCTCTCTGCAGACACTTTCCTGCAGGCCTCCAGCACTCTGTGCTTAGCCAGAGCTCATCTCATAACCTTGCAGGATCTCTTTAGGAAAGGGCTTCCCAAGAAGGACAGCACTTTCTTGTTATTAACGTAATCAACTTATATTTATTCAGCTGAGAGGCAGGATTACAATGAATGCTGAGAAGACTTCATCAGAAATGCTGTAGACTCAAAAGCAATAGGAAGAGCTGATTGCTTATGGGCAATAACTATCTGTGCCATAAATTATTTATAGTGTGCTTCGATTGTCAGAGCTCTTGAAAGTGAATAGGAAGTTATTTGTGGCCTATAGCAGGGCTGGCTTGTTCAGCCTTGCAGGGAGAGGGGTGAAGAACATAGCAAACACGATCTGTGTGAACATAGGAGTGGACACCCACACTCACTAAAACACCTGGAGTTTGCCGATACTCTGGATGTTCATGGCCATCCTGACTTCTCAGGATGGATGGTAGTTTATGCTGGAGCAGCAGTGCTCACTTCCCACCCTTAACTCTGGTAGTGAGCTGCTGTGAATAGCTCTGTGTCGTCAGAGGAGACTGTGCCCATCAAAATCCCAAATTTTCAATATTTGGCTCCCAAACCTGGGAGACAAACCAGACAGCATACATGGCTGCCTGGACTAATACTATATTGAGCTCAGGGAAACTATGAGTGCATGTGGTGATTGTGTGTATGTGCTGTGTGTAAAATAAAAGCCTGAGTTTAAAGGCCTTCTAGGGTTTGGTGCATAGATAGTTAAGCAGTTAAATGCAGAAGGCATTCCTAAATGTAGAAGGCATTAAACACCAATGTGACTGTGCTGTGAGACAGGTCATTCTTTGAGAATCAAGGTGCTTAGCATACTGTCTGCATATTTTGTAGCTGATTGGGATGAAGAGCTTAGAAAATTGCTCATAGAGCTGTGAGATGATTTGAGGTGCTACAACACTGGAGAGCTTTAAATCCCTACGGAAGAGAAATGACTTTATGAGCATGCTTCAAGTGATTCTCTGATTGTATTTGGGGGAAATAAAGGGCAGTTCCCTCCCTTCTCCATTCAGCAAGATACAATATGACAATGCTGTGCACAAATGCTTTCAAGTTGTTTTTTAGATGCTGGTATATTGTATGTTACTGTTTGTAAAGCATACCCAAGCAGTTATCATGTTTTCTGGTGTGACTAGTACCGTACTGGTAACCACAACATCCCATTAAACCTTTAGCTAATGAGAGTATTTCCTAGAGGTTTTCCTGGACTATGCAAAACACAGCTGCATTATACTAAAGAAAACAAATGCCATGAAGCCATGGCCAACAAGTGACAGTGCACGGAAGTTACTTGGAGGTTGCAGCAGCCAAGTGCTGTCCAGGAACAGGACTCACATGAGCATTTTAAAAGCATCTCCTCCTTCAAGGACTTCAGCCTTGTAGGGTACTGCTGCACCTCTCTGGAGGGTCTGGAAATCTGTCATCTTTCCCTTC
Source organism: Tricholaema leucomelas (assembly GCA_013400475.1). Taxonomy (NCBI): domain Eukaryota; kingdom Metazoa; phylum Chordata; class Aves; order Piciformes; family Lybiidae; genus Tricholaema lacrymosa; species Tricholaema leucomelas. The sequence goes on along the minus strand of WAAF01007540.1, from coordinate 618,702 downwards.
ATTTTTGAGAATATAACCACTTCTGGATTAAATAATGGACCACACTCTTTGAAGGCCTCATTCAGTAGAGGGTTTGAAGATTTGATCCAGAGCACAGAAGGGTGTATACTGTAGAAGCAGGGCAGTGCCAAGGGATCCAGGGCTTTGGCGGATACATGACTGGTAGTATTGCTCACTGAAATTTTAATCTCCTGTTTTGAAGCTAGAATAAAGCAGCAGAACAAAAAGCTTACACTAATGACTTATTCCCTCTCTTTTTTTTTTTGGCATTTAGAGGGTGCAATGCAGAATTATATGCAGCCTTACACTTCAGATGGTTTTGAATGGAAGAGTACATATGCCAAAGTTAAAGCTTGCTATTGAAACAAGGCAGTTGTAATAATTCAACTTTGGGGTAGAAATTGTGCTGTGGTAAGCTACAACAGAGATGGATTTTGTTCCTTATGTTGATCTTTGACTTGTGTGGCAAAATGGAATATGCTTCTTGAAATAATGCAATTGCTTCTGCTGAAGTATTGCCTCAAGGAGGTGTAATACTGCTACAGAAGGCAAGAATGTGAGAGGGAGCATCCTAAAAATCAGCAAGAGTGGTTATAGGGTGTAACAGCTGCATGTTCTTAATACAAGCTAAAATATTTCAGGGCAATCTTCCTATCTGCATTTCTACAGTAATGAGCCTGATGCCTCAGTCTTGCTTTCTCTTTATCCATTGAGAGTCTGAAGATTGGCTGGAAGAAACAAGCACAGCCTGGGAAGCTAGCTCCATGAGCGTGGGAAGGACAAAAAGAGAGGAAAATTAACCCATTGGTCCAGCTGACATGGAGAGATTGGCTGAGGAGTTCCTATCAAGCTTGCTGTTTGAGCTTGTGCCTTCTGTATGAGTGGTGGTGCCACTTCAGCAAACTCGGTCTGCTCAGCTGCAGAAGTGTATTGGGATTACCTGCAAGGAGCAGGGTGCAGGCACTGGCTTTTACTGTCCCTCTGGATTAGAGATGACTGAGTAGCAGGGACCATGCCTTGCAGTCAGCATGTGCTCTTACTTTGTCACTTTGTCCCTTGCCCCTTCCTTGCTACCTGAGTGTTGAAGATTCCATTTGACACTGTTTAAATGTATTTGTGCTTTTGTTTAGGTGAGTTCTCACACAGCATCTGAACAAACACCCTCATGCAGCTCACTGGAGAAATTCTGGCCTCTGAGGTGGCAATTAGGCATTTTACTGGCTTCAGCAAAGTCTTTGGGTACCTCTCTGAACAAAGCCAAGATAAGCATTGCTGTAATAAAGTGAGCTGAAATTCACTTGGGTACCTCCTCTGCTCCTGTTTTCTGAAAGTGTAAAATCAACCTTGTAAAGATGCTCAGAGTAATAAACCCCAAACCCTTATTGCCCATTATGTTTCCAGCAAATTCCCTGGTGTCTGTAATATTTGATGGTACATGATAAAGTCTGAGAAAAGCTCAGAAATGAGCTTTTAGTAGTTTGCTGTGACTGTTCTTCATAATGAGGTCTACTAGTCACAGTTACTGTCATAATCATCTCTTCTTGCTTTAACAGTTCATTCACAAATCTGACACAGCTGAGAACTAACCTCTTCTTGTTTGTATATAATAGATCCAGTGCTTAAAAAGCCAATCATCACTGAAATGTTTAAGTGTTTTTTAAGCTGTACAGAAAAGACAGCTATGTAACTCATCATTTAAAAAAAAAAATGATCTTGTGCCTAGAGTTATTGTTCATGCTATGTGATTAGCTCTTGTTGTTGCTACTTGATTAGACATTACTGGAAAGTCATTTAAATATCAAATTATTTTTTCATAATGGAAAGCTGTTTTCAAAGAATTTTCATCGAATTTATGCCATGCAGAGGATATGGAATGAGATTAGCAATCTCTGTAGGGCCTTAGTGTAGCTTAAAATATTTAATGTTTTAATTGCAATGAAGAATTAGTTTCCATAATCCACACTGAAAAAAACCCAAAACTTAGAATTCCAGTTAAGATTCACATTAGTTCAATAACCAAATAAAAAAGAGATGTCAATAATAAAAAAAAAAAAAAAACCAAAAAAAGAGAGAACTGTAATCAAATGAGTTGTCAGGTATCACAAAGCCATTATTCCAAGTTCATTGGCTGCTCTGACTTTGAAAACTGTCCTATAAATTGTTCATTAATACATTAGGAGTCAACAAGTAATCAGAGAATCACAGAATGTCAGAGGTGGGAAGGGACTTCCAGAGAATCAAGTCCAACCCCTCTGCCAAAACCAGGATCCCCTAGGGCAGTGCATCCAAATGGGTCTCTAGAGGAGACTTCACAACCTCTCTGTGCAGCCTGTTCCTGTAACTCTGTCAGTCTCCCTGTGAAGTTTATTTTCATGTTGAGGTGAAACCTATGTTCAAGTCTGCAATCCATTGTTCCTTGTCTTGTTACTGTGCACCACTGAAACGAGATTGATGGGGTTTTCTGGTTGTGGGTTGGTAGCTGGTTTTTGCCTGCTTTGAGTTTGCCTCAGGATGTGTGTTGTGGTGGTTGTGGGTGTTTTTTCCTGCAATGAACTCAGTATCTGCCATTTGATGAGAAAATAAAGTGGGTTTGTTGCTTAAGTTTTCTAAATATGTTAAAGGCTTCTCTTAACTAGGAATTTTTCTGAGAATTGCCAAGCACCTGTATTGGATAATTCTTGCCCCTTGCTGTGAAATAGCCTTCAGTCGTGCCCTATGACTGCCCTGGAGCCCTTTCTTCTTTTTGTAGTTGACTGTACTGGTATTTTTTAATCTTACCCTTTGGGTTAAGGTTTATACCTTTCTGTTCATTTGCATTTTATGGAGGTTCCTCATAAACATTATTTGATCCTTTTGTCTTCACTGAAAGGAAAGAATACTTAGCAAATGACCAAGTCACTCTTCTTATGAGAGCAGTGAAGAACAAGTGAGTTGGTCACAGTACTATCCAACTTCCCTTGGCAAACAATATGTTAGGATCAGCAGCAGTGGTCAGTGATTGTTCTCCTGTACATGGCACTGCTGAGGCCACACCTCGAATATTGTGTTCGATTTTGGGCCCCTTGCTGAAAGACAAAGAAGGGCAACAAAGCCAATGGAGAGTCTAGAGCACAAGTCTTATGAGGAGTAGCTGTGGGAACTGGGGTTGTTTAGTCTGGAGAAAAGGAGGCTGAGGGGTCAATTTGCTGCTCTCTGCAACAACTTGAAAGGAGATTGTAGTGAGGTGTGAGAGTCAGTCTCTTCTCTGAAGTAACAAGTGATAAGATAAAAGGAAATGGCCTCAAGTTGCACCAGGGAAGGTTTAGAATGGACATGAGGAAAAATGTCTTCACTGAACAGATAGTCAAGTGCTGGAACAGTCTGCCCAGGTATTTATAAGATATATGACACTTAATGACATAGTTCAGTGATGAACTTGGCAGATTAACATAGAATCATAGAATGGTTTAGGTTGCAAGGGACCTCAAGGATCATCCAGCTCCAACCCCCTGCCATAGGCAGGGACACCTCCCACTAGAGCAGGTTGCTCAAGGCCTCATCCAGCCTGGCTTAAACACCTCCAGGGAGGAAGCATCCACAACCTCCCTGGGCAACCTGTTCCAGTGTCTCACCACCCTCACTGTAAAGAACTTCCTCCTAACATCCAGTCTAAATCTCCCCTCTTCCAGCTTAAACCCATTCCCCCTCGTCCTGACATTACCAGACCTTGTCAATAGTCCCTCCCCAGCCTTCCTGTAGGCTCCCTTCAGATACTGGAAAGCCACTCTAAGGTCTCCTCGAAGCCTTCTCTTCTCCAGGCTGCAGAGCCCCAACTCTCTCAGCCTGTCCTCATAGCAGAGCTGCTGCAGCCCTCTGAGCATCTTCGTGGCTCTCCTCTGGACTGGCTCCAGCAGTTCCATGTCCTTCTTGTGTTGGGGGCTCCAGAACTGCACACAGTACTCCAGGTGGGGTCTGAGGAGAGCAGAGTAAAGGGGGAGAATCCCCTCCCTTGCCCTGCTGGCCACACTGCTCTTGATGCAGCCCAGCACAGGGTTGCTGTCTGGGCTGCATGTGCACACTGCCGGCTCATGTTGAGCTTTTCGTCAGCCCAGACCCCCAGGTCCTTCTCCTCAGGGCTGCTCTCAGCCATTCACCACCCAGCCTGTATCTGTGCCTGGGATTGCACCGACCCAGGTGCAGGACCTTACACTTGGCCTTGTTGAATGTCATGAGGTTGGCCTGGGCCCACCTGTCCAGCCTGTCCAGGTCCCTCTGGATGGCATCCCTGCCCTCCAGCAAGTCAACTGTGTCACACAGCTTGGTGTCATCTGCAAACTTGCTGAGGGTGTACTCAATTCCTCTGTCCATATAACTGTCAAAGATGTTAAAGAGCACTGGTCCCAGTACTGACCCCTGAGGAACACCAAGGTCTTTTTCAATCTATGATTCTTCTATCATAGATCTTCAAGTCTATGATTACATGCTTGATGATTAAATTAATTACTATCAGTAATTAGAAAAGAATCCATAATGATGTTGCCCCTTCTTTTTTCTTTATAAATAATAGCCTTGATAGTGTAGCTGTGCTGAACCAGTTCAGTCTGTGGTAGAGGTTCCTCTACAAAGCTGCCTGAGCCACGCAGCTTATAGGTGTCAATCTGCAGCAGATCTTGGACTTGTGCGGCCCTCCAGCAGTCTCTCCTCCTGCCTAAAGCTGACGTGTCAGCAGTGGTGTGCTTGATTTTTGAATTAATTAGGTGTTCTGCTACTGGGCTTGCAGGCTTAGTTGAATTCATGAATTAATAATGTTGTGATTTCTAGGGAGGAAGGAAGGTGATGTGTTGGCTGTCCAGCAGATTTTAACCAATGTGTATTTCATGCAAGTGTAAGTTACTAAATGGGAGGTGATAAAAGCATTGTTACTGGGTAAGTATTGTATAATTATGATTATTTTCTGGATTAAATTACTCCTTCCAGCTCTTTTCCATTTCTATGGTAGTCTTTATTTTAGGTAGAGGTTTTTGGTAGCTGTTTTTAGTGGAGGTTTGATTTACATGTTTTAATTCAGTTGGAAAAACATCAATATGAAGAAAAAGTATTTTTATTTTCCTTATTTTTTTCTGTCCCTGTTACTGTGTTTTATACTCTTTAAAGTAGCAGCCAGTAACTACTTTTTAAAAGCTGCAAGAACAGAGTGAGACAGGTAGGGCTTAGAGCATTTTTAGCCTGGCAGACTTAAGAGTGGCAGAGGGGAGATGGAGGGGAAGCAGGGGAAGGACTGGCTGTTGGGTTGGCAGGTTTCTCATTACTCTTAGCTTATGGCTGTTGTGCTGGAGAGGCTGAGTACAGGGCTTATATACTGGGACCTTGTTCTCTTGTTTATTTTTTTTCAGAAGGGAGAAATGGATGTAGATGTAGGATAACAAAGACTAAATTGACCTGTTTGGTATCTGTGTATGCCTGTACAGAACACATACTAGAAAGCTAAGGAAAATAGAGAGCAACTGTGAAGTGCTCTAATGTACAATTGTTGCAGTTTATTTGAAAAGTGTTCATCTCTTGTCTGTTCCTGTACAGCCATCCCAACCTCTTAAAGTAAGTCTTTCTTAACTGTTCTGTGTATCATGCTGTTTATATTCTTAATTTTCACAACCAAGTGGCAGGACTGCTACAAGAAATGTACCAAATAGGCTTTTGGTTATGTTCATCACACTGTAAATTTCTTTCATTCTTCCAGTTCTTAGTGGATTGCCCACTGTAAGGATGTCCCAGGTTAGGGTGGATCCCTTCCCTGGTAGAATAAACTCACCACAATATGGATTCTTTTGGAAAGTCAGGGAAAGATGAAATTTTATTTCTTATAGTTTAAATATAACAGTATAAGGGTAAATAAACTACTAGAGAAATATAATAACCTTAACAAAGATGGGGAATAGGTCAAGCAGTGGCAAAGCAGCAGCAGCCAAAACAGCAGTGGGGGAAGATAGCAGTGGGTGCAGCTCAAGGAGAGGGTACAAACTGTGCTTCTAGACATAGAGGTCTTGATGCTCCAATGAAATTGTATTAACTTACGCATTGTTGCCATTATATGGCCTATCCCTAGGATGTTCATCTCTCCCCTTCGTCTGAGCTAGAAATCTAGCTCAAACAGCCAGAAAGGATAAGAGCAAATAACTCAGGTTTGAATCCTTCAGAGTAAAATTAAACCTTTAGAGTGCATTTACAAGGCAGCTACATTTGCTGTGGATGGCTATGCCACTAGTAGGGATAGGTGTCAAATCCCAGAGAGTAAATTACAGTTAATCTTTATTTGTTCAGATTTGGATAGCATGTTTCTTTTCCTGCCACTCAGATGACCTGGAATGAACTGTCTTTGTAAAGAGACAAGAATATCCTAGACTGGACCTGTATTACAGAGGTCTTCCAGGGAGGAGTAAAATCATTAGCAAACACTTGGGGATGCAGTGAAAAGAGAGGATGACCAAGAGGGAAGATACCTCTGAAAGAAGGTGGTGGGTAGTAAGAAGTTTGTAATCTCCCTGGCTAGACTGAATTAGAAGTCACTTTTCTTTTCTTCCTATATTATTGTTTTGTATGTGTTGGTAGCTCCTGGTTGGAGCTAAAGAAGTAACCATGATGGCAGGTGAAAAATCAAGAAATATGTTACTGAATACATTGAGAGTTCATGGAAATGGTAGTTTATGTAGACATTATTTGTGAGATCAGCAACTCAAACTTGTTTTGTTGCCCTTCATGTGCCTTTTTGGGGCAGGAGTTGTGCTTTTTCAGCCTCACTGATCAAAGCACAAGTCTAAAACTTTGTGTTTCTGCCAAGAATTGTGGCCTTGTCTTGGGAATGGTGGCATTAGATCAAAGTGTTTGTTTTTTTTTATTGACTGATGATGCATTTCCCCATGTGGCCTAGGTTAACTTTTCATGTCTGTGTTTTAAGCAAGTGTTAAATGTTGAGGAATGATTTAGGGAAGCTTGAAAAGGCAAGTGAACTGACCTCATAGAAAATTAGAATGGACCTTCAAGGTATTTCTTTGGTTTTCATGTGTAGTGCCTGTTTATTGCCAGCAATGGTTAGATGGCCTTTATGTGACCTCCTCCAATTCTATGAAAGGTGTTTTAGATTGTTTTCAGTATTGATATAAGAGGTAGTTGCTGAACAAGTTTACATGATTTGCATTGTGCTACATATCCCTTCTTGTTTCTTTTCCCTACACCTTTGGCTATAAGTATGTGGCCTCATGGGATGCAAGTAATTTGCAGACCATGTAAATCAGTGGCAAGTATGCTGATGTTTCTTAAGTAGAAGCAGATATCTCTTTTAAGTCTAAACATAGGAAGACTGGGTGTCTAATCAAGTACATGACGTTTATGCCAAAGAGTTGTTTATATAATACAGTATAAAAAATTTATGTATTATCTGGGCACTGTTTTAACTAAGTAGGTTAGCATATGCTGAAATCCAGCTGTTGAGGCAGTACCTATACTTCAGCATGGGGTTATGTGTTCAGGGGACTTCTCAATGAAGCAAAAAAATTTTGAGTTGTTTGGGTTTGTGTGTGGGTTTTCTTTTTTCCTTTTTATTGAAAAGCATATGTGTGACTTAGTTGTGCTGTATGAATTGTTTCAGTTTCATTTTTAGTGTCTTTGTAAGTAATCTTTGTTTGAGTCCTTTTTTCCTTATGCAGTTATCTGAACATTGCCAGTCAGAAGTCTTAGCCAATAATTGATATTTTGACATTTTTCTCTGGGCAAGAAAGAGGGTTGGAAAGAAACTACTTATTCTCTGAAGTCATAAAAGCCATTTGAACTTACCTTTCCTGTCTATGCAGAAGTAATTAAACAGATATGTTGAGCCATCATGTAATGGGGGCTCCTCCATGAATTGCTTGATGCTAGGAAATATGAAGTACTGCCTGAAATCTGCTGAAGCATTTCCCCCTACTCTGCTATCAGCAGCGATGAAAAACAGTGTATAACCAGAGGTGAATTTTTACAAAGCTACTCTCAATCAGTGAAACTGTTTCTGAGTCACAATGTAAACCAAGATAAAAACTGGGCATCTTGGGATTTTCCTAGATAACTTGTAAAGAGATACAATCCAGAGTACTTTTCTTGTTAGCATTATAGTCTGGCAAGGGTAAGCCAGTCCTGGATGACTTTTTTCAGTCTTGGAAAAGAAACTTTCAGGAAGGGTAGAGCTGTCCCAGCCTGGATGTTTTGTAGCCAAATAGTTTGTTTTGAACATTTGTGTCTGGAGTAGTTTCACAGGACCACTGAAGATGTTCACAAACTTAGAGCATCTATGGTGTTAGTCCTTATCCCATTTTCTGGCTCTCTACAACATAAGGCCTGGTAGAGCTGTGCTGCCCTCAATGCCTATGTGTCATGTGCCTGCTTCAACTGCATGAAGTTTTTCTTGTTTGCTGCACGTGTGTAGACATTGGCTTGTACTATTTTAATACCTCATTATGTCAGCAAGCTGTATGAAGAAGGAAAGTTGTGCATTGCTGTAAGAAAACTTGACAGGAGCTGCTGTCTTAAAGGTGCATACAGCAGGAATGACAACTTCCCAGAGACCTGCTGCAGAGCAGGGAGGGTAATGGAAGCTCCCAATGGCTTTATCCCGCCCATGACGTGCGCTGGGCAGCACTGGACCTTGTAGCCTTCTCTAGAGCAAGAGTTGGTGAGGTATGTGACCATGGTAATTCAACATCTTTGTCAGCCAAGGATGAAGGCTGTTAACAGCTGTTAACCTCTTCACATTCAAAACCAGTTGCCTGTCTCTCAGTGAATTAGCTAAGATCTTTTGCACCGCTGTGTATTCTGCATCTGACTTTTCCAGTTGCCAAGCCCTTTGTAGTGATCCATGAATTGTGACAAGCAAAGTTGTAGGCCTTCCTGTAAGGTATTTGCTATAATGTCAATAATGTCCAGTTTCTTATATGGGAATTCTGTCCTAATTTTCAGGAAACGGAAGAGCTGCAGGATTTCTTAAATAGTTCTTAACAGAGATCAATGTCTGCAATTGTACTTGGAGTATTTCAGATTGAATCGCGGAATTAACCAGGTTGGAAAAGATCTCTAAGATCATTGAGTCTGACCTAACGCCTTCTAATTAACTAAACCATGGCACTAAGTGCCTCATCCAGTCTCCTTTCAAACAGGGATGGTGGCCCATTCCCATGCCAATCACTCTATCCATGAAGAACTTCTTCCTAATATCTGGCCTAAACCTACCCTGGCACAGCTTGAAGCCTTGTCCTCTTCTTCTGTCACTGGGTGCCTGGGAGAAGAGACCAACCCCTGCCTGGCTACAATCTCCCTTCAGGTAGTTGTAGAGAGCAGTAAGGTCTGCCCTGAGCCTCCTCTTCTCCAGGCTGAACACCCTCAGCTCCCTCAGCCTCTCCTCCTAGGGCTGTACTCCAGCCCCTCACCAGCCTTGTTGCCCTTCTTTGGACACATTCAAGCACCTCAACATCTTTCTTAAACTGAGGGGCCCAGAACTTGTCACAGTACCCATTGACTTTCCATCTCTGTGCTTGACAGTAGAAAATAGCTGTGTTATAGCTGGCTTGTTCAGAATTTCTCATTTGAAACAATTAGTGTGATAAAATATGAAACAAGTCAGTCTTATAAGAATGAAAAAGCAGTATCTAATTGAAATATGTATCAAGAATTTCTGAGATAAAAATTTTGGATGATAATTTGTCTTTTAAAGACCTTGAGAAAAAACTCTTCTTTTGGTAAGTGCTAGTGGGAAGCCACACTCACACCCCAAATAAATTGCAAAGTGATCTAATAATGGGTGAAGGGCTTTAAATATCCATCTCTCTTAGTGATGCTGAAGCTGATAGGAGTCTGGAGAAAAGTCATCTGAGGACAAATGAGTAATATCTGCCATGAGTAATAATTTTCATTTTGCTTCATCAAACAAGACACTAATGAGATACATTCTAAAACAGTCATGATTCTCATATTCTCATGGTAGCTTTTTGTTTCTTGTAACACTAACTATGTTCTTGAGCTGATTATAGTAGAGCAAGAACAACTATGATAATGCAAATCATATTTTACTGCTTTTAAATCCACTACTACTTGTGTGAAACAAATCCTGCATTTGTTCAGTCTGCTTCCTGAAGGTTTAATTCACATAACAGCTTGTAATATGTTTACCCAGTGAAGTATGACTACTTGAAATACACATTTCTGAAATAAATTTATTCCCTCCCATCTCTTTCTGGTTGTTCTGAGCCTGTTTACTGACTCACTGCTACAGAATTCAGTAGGAAATAAACCATTTCACACAGACATGTTGCAACATCTCAATGAATGGAGAAGTGGACTCGCTCTAGGTTGTGTAAAACAAGTCACGTCTGTAGTCTGTGGATTTAGAAAGCTGTAGGTTCAAGAATAATGGTAACACGAGATGGGAAAAATAACATAGAAAGCAATTGCGTTTCCACTTTTTCTTATTAAAAAGCATGAGTAGAGAATACTCTTAACTTCATTCCTGGTTCTTACTGCTGGAAGACTTGGTTGATCTATCCAAAGCAAATTAGTGACTGGGTTGTCCTAAAGAGAAGAAGAAAAAAAATTCTCTTCTACCTTATCTCTCCAGAAAGTAAGCAATATTGTTCATGTCGTAAAGTCATTGCTTTAGTGGGGGAAAGGGAAAATTCAGAGACGTGCAGCTTTAAAACACGCTGAAAGATGGAGATTGTGGAAGAGGAGAAGGTTGGCTTGGCAGTTCTGAACTTAATTTTGTCCTTTGTTTTGGGGATTACTTTGATATTTAAAGTTAGCAAGAGTGTCTCCAGGATGAGCCAGCTGGTTTTAAAGGTGTTGACTTAGGGGACCAGTGCTAATATCAAAGACTGGTTCTATGCTTAATTTATGCATTTGTTGATGTACTAATTTTGGCAACTCTTAGACAAAAACATTAATGAAAAGTCTTTTCCTACTTCATTAAACTCAAAAAGACTTTGTCGTGGCTTTCTGTGTTAGTGGCTGCACAATGTGGAAAGGGAATATCAGCATGTTAAGGAGGTACTTTTAATGCAAACAGAATAGTCAGATTAAAAACCAAACCCAAACTAGCACAGTATTATTAATTTCCTTAGATATAGGCCTGGCTGCCCACAGCTGAGTTTCAAATTCCTTAAGTTAAAAAAGTTTTCTCATAGAATCAGTCAGGTTGGAAGATACCTCCAAGATCATCCAGTCCAACCTAGCACCCAGCCCTATCCAGGCATCTAAACCATGGCACTAAGTGCCTCATCCAGTCTTTCCTTAAACACCTGCAGGGATGGCGACTCCACCACCTCCCTGGGCAGCCCATTCCAATGGCAAATCACTCTCTTTATCAAGAACTTCCTCTTAACATCCAGCCTATACCTCCCCCAGCACAACTGGAGGCTGTGTCCCCTTGTTCTGTTGATGGTTGCCTGGGAGAAGAGACCAAGCCCCACCTGTCTCCAGCCTCCTTTCAGGTAGTTGTAGACAGCAGTGAGGTCACCCCTGAGCCTCCTCTTCCCCAGGCTAAACAACTCCAGCTCCCTCAGCCTCTCCTGATAGGGTTTGTGTTCCAGGCCTCTCACCAGCTTCATTACTGTTCTCTGACCATGTTCCAGTATCTCAACGTCTCTCTTGAATTGAGGGGCCCAGAACTGGACACAGTACTCAATGTGTGGCCTGCCCAGCGTTGAGTACAGAGAAGGAATAACCTTCCTTGTCCTACTGGGGAGGTTATTCTTCCCCTGTGTGAGCGTGCTGATGTATAACAAACTCAACAGCTCTTCTCTAGTGAGTGATAGGCAGTGAAGCCAACATTGTAGAGCTTTCTTTGCCGTAGAGCTGAATTAGCAAAAAAATATCCCCCTTCCTCTTTTGTAGGGTAGGGCTGCACAGATCCTGCCCTCTTACATTTATTGAACAGTGCTATTTTAATTTCAGCATGCATGCTGATATTCAGCTGGTTACAAGTGTCTAATTACTGTGATTATATGCATGCAGACTTCATAATTTTGATTTGTTGTTTTTTTTTTTTTCTTTTTTCAAATGGAGCTGGGAGTGCAAGAGGAGCTTGGCATTTTATCTACTGCATAATTTGCTTGTTTTTATGCTTAATGTAACAGCTTGCTGAACGAGTGCCAGAGTGAGACGCAGATAAATAGCTAGGGGAGTGTGGTCACCCAGGCACATGAGTTGCAAGCGGTCATTACACATATCCAAAAATACCCATCAAACAGATGTTGGAAAAGCCACAAAAGCAAATTCAGAAGTAATGTCTGCTGCTTGCTCATGCTCACCTGTTGACACCTGTATCCTCAGGTTTTTCCCCCAGGAGGTAATTTCTCTGAGTGACATCTGTCTCTTGGAGAGGGCTGTGTGTTGGCGAGATGTGCACTGCTTGAGTTTCTGCATGGGAGCAGCAGTTAGAATCACAGAATCATAGAATTGTCAGGGCTGGAAGGAACCTCAACTTCCAACCCCCCTGCCATGGGCAGGGTCATCTTGCATTAGATGAGATTGCTAAGAGCCCTGTCCAACCTGGCCTTAGAAGCCTCCAGGAATGGGGCTTTGGCCACCTCACTAGGCAACCTGTTCCTGACAGTGGCTCCTTGGGATGTGTGTGGGTGCATGGAGGGGGAGGAATGTCCGTTACCAGAACTCATGTGACCCATAGTTTCTGGCTTGAAGGCAGCCAGGGACAGTGGTGTTAGTCTGCAAACAGGACCTGACCACTAGCCTGTCGCCAGGACCACTGTGGTTATCACCGGCTCTTTGAAATTCGAAGGTGGCTTGAGTCAAGAAGAAATATTTGAATGAAGATCTGCCTGCCCTACCAAGGCAGAATGGGAGGCAGAAGCTCCCAAAGGATAACCTGCTGTCAGGACATGGTGGTTCCTTGCTTGTTTTCTCTTTGCACTGGAGGAGGACCTGGCCTGGCCAGGCCCAACGGAGCAAAGCAAAGGAGCCTCAGCAACTCTCACTGCCTTGGTCTTCCACAGCTTGGAGTTCCACAGCAGCCCACGCACCTTTAAAGCTTTACTGCCTGTCACACCGTGCAAACTTGGCCTGAGTTTTGCTTCACTTCCTTGGGTAGCTGTGTATGCTTTACAGAGGACATGGTAGTTTATTTGCCATGTTCATTTTAGCAGCTTGCTTCTGCTTGTCCCGTAGGCATCAGACAAGGGGTGAACACAACATGCCAAAGGCTCTAGTTTTGGTTCCTAGCTCCATAGTCAGCTTGTGACCTCTGCATTGATGGATGAGGCAGAGCTAGAAGCAACTTAGATCAGACCAGATGTTAATTCCAGTCAGCTCCTCAAATAGCTGTGAAGGCTTTCCATGGCTGTGCTTGCTGCTGCCATCCTTACTCTTGCTTCAGGGAACCTCCCTGCTGCTTCTCTGCTGATTAGGCTGCTCATCCACCTTCCCCTCACTTTGCATACTCCCCACCAAGGCAGCAGGATGGTGCAGTTGCCGTCTGGGTTATCTCAAGACCTGATCGAGTTGTTTCCAGCCTAAATTGTGACAGGGTAGAACTGTGTGGATCAGCTTACTCCTTGGGAAGCCATCTTGGTCACCTTGGCGTGGGGTCTGCTGCAGGCCTAGGAGGCAACTTGCATGACCTGTGCTAAAGTGCTTTTGTATATTGCTTCAGTGGTTCACTGCTGCTTTGGTATGTTGGCTGGCTCACACTCTGAAACATCCTGCTGAGGGCTGTTACAGCCAAGTGACAGTAGAAGATGTTAGGAAAATAACACATTTCACAGGCTTTTTTGGGCATGTCCCTTGGCAGAGTAGATGGAACTGTGCTAAGAGGCTTCCTTCTTTCACCAAAGCAAAGATTACAGACCTATGCAGCAGGACCTCCTGCATTCTCCTTTTCCACTTGACTGTCTTCTGGGTTTTGAGTTGAAAAGTTTGTGATGTTTGTGGTTGTTCTTAAAGCACTGGCTTGGTTTTAGTTGTGTTCTGCTGTTGTAGCTTTTTACAGTGAACTTTGGTAGTGTGTCCAAGTTAGGTGGGGTTTTGTTTTTTTTTTTTGTTTTTTTTTTGCAAGCCTGAGGTCCATGCTCAGGTAGCTTTGAAGCAGGGATGCCATCCAGAGGGACCTGGACAGGCTGGAGAGGTGGGCCCAGGCCAACCTCATGACGTTTAACAAGGCCAAGTGCAAGGTCCTGCACCTGGGTCGGTGCAATCCCAGGCACAGATACAGGCTGGGTGATGAATGGCTGAGAGCAGCCCTGAGGAGAAGGACCTGGGGGTCTGGGTCGACGAGAAGCTCAACATGAGCCGGCAGTGTGCACATGCAGCCCAGACAGC
>WAAF01007540.1:586337-604263 GCA_013400475.1 Tricholaema leucomelas | reverse complement strand
CCCTGGAGGTGTTTAAAGCCAGGCTGGATGAGGCCTTGAGCAACCTGCTCTAGTGGGAGGTGTCCCTGCCTATGGCAGGGGGTTGGAGCTGGATGATCCTTGAGGTCCCTTCCAACCTAAACCATTCTATGATTCTAATAAAATGGACTCTGATACTACCTTGATATTGACATCAAGATGTGGGATTTAAAGAAGCTTGGCAGTGAAACGGTGCAAGGTGGAAAGGTGAGTTGACATCCCTTCACAATTCTGCCTCAAGTGAGCTCGTGGAAGTTCTCAGTTACTCTAAAAGGTCGCTAGTTTGCAGTAGGAACCACTGGCTTGTGATAGAATTGCAGTTTATTGGCACTTTGTTCTTTCAGAAATTCTAGCATTGCAGCAGGAAGTTGCTGTTTTCTTATCTGAAACTGAAAAAAAAATCCAAAATCAACCCAAAACCCAACAGTGGTTTGGGAAGTATACTTAAAATAAGAATTCTGAAGTAGAGTTTAGAGAAGGAGGTATTGAAATGTCAAATTTCAATAATGGTGTGAAACATCTTTTTAATAAATAATAAAGCATTAAATAGAACAAAGGCCTAGCATGGTGAGTGAAGAGACAGAGGGCTAAACAACTGGCATAGAAATGTCAGTTGAGTTTAAAATGCCTTTATTCCTCTACATTTCCGTGAAATGCTGAGCTCATCATGAAATGTTTTGGTATGGGCAGGTGGATGGGTGGCGTTTGGGGTTTTTTTGGGTTGTTTTTCTTTTCTTCCTTTGGTAGCATATTTGTTTGAAGTATTTTTAACAGTCAATCTCTTTCTCTCTCCTGCTCATTTGCTTTTTTCCCCCCTCATCTACCATATGCTGTATGTCTTCCTTCAAGATCTCTGGGGATAGATGATAACTAAATATACTTTTTCTCAGTTTTAGCACATCATGGCTCTGATCCCGATTGGGACTGGAGCGTTCTTCAGGATAAAAATGTTAGGGGATATAATGCCATTTATGAAATGGACCCTCTATGAATATGGAGGGGTGCTTTGAGCCTTCAGCAGAATTGACATTTCTCCAAGGTGTCCCAATAATTCAGGTGAATAAAGTGGTGGCCAAACCCTTGAGGTATTAAGCAATATGGATATACAAGAAGTGTTTCTGCTTTTAAATCAGATTTTAAGTCATAGATAAGTTTTCTTTTCATGTTCTGCTCTGGGTTGCACAGTCCTTGAATAAGGATTTCAGGACAGACAGATGTTTGGACTGCATTTAAAAATGTAAAGTTGAAATAAGAAAAAGAAAATGTAAATAAATATAGTAAATGCATTCAAAGTGCCTTTTAAACTTATTTCTATGCCAATAAGAACAGCTCCTCCCATTATGTATGGTCTCCAAGTATCTCTGCCATTAATGCTGGTATGCAGAAAAAGCCATGCCTGCAGAAGGCTTAATGGAGATTGCCCCTTTTGTGCTGTTTTGATCTTGAGTAGGATCCATGGCTTTCGTGAGTCCCTGAAAGCAGGTGACTAGGAGTCATAAACCGAGGCTACAGTGGGAATTCCCAGGCAGTGTACACATGCTCTTCTGATTCCATCCTGGTATTTCCTGGGTAGATAAGGGCAAGCAGGACATCTGACAGAGCTCTGGTCTGAAAAACCCAGTGTTTTTCAACATGATCTGTTCTTCTGTGGTTTTCAATTGTAGTAGGCTCTAGAAATCCAAAAGCAGTTATCTACAATATTCAACAGAATAGGTAGGGATCCTTGGGCAAGCCTAGAACCGCACTAGCTATATACTACAAGCTGCACGTCAAAGAAAGGAGAAGGTGATAGCAGCAAAGTGTGGCTTCACAGTACTGTTGTTGGGCCATTTCTTGTCTCCCCAAACTACTGTCCACACCACTGGCAAGAAGCAAGTTTGCTTTGTCCTCTTGGGTTTGGGAGTGTAAATCACAGACTATGGAAAGGAGAGCTTTCTCTGTGAGATTCCAAATGCAGCCAAAATGTTTTGAAGTCTAGACTACAATTATGGCAGCAGTTGTGTAGTATTTCTGTTTGGCAATTGTGTGCTGTTTGAGCATGCACAGTAGCCTTTCTTCACTAGGACCAATAAGAGATGGACTAACAAGGAATGGAAATCTGCTTGCACTTGCTAGATGATTGTGATTTCCCCCTTTTTTAGCATCTTGCCTTTTTATTTTCTCTGTCAGTGAATGCGAGCTATTTGTAGGTATTAATTTCATTTTGTCAGTTTTCTGGCAGCAGTCTTTTCTGCAGCAGGGGAATCTAAAGGTGTAGCAAGTTTTTGTTCTAAATATTTGTAATGAACAAATAAAAATGGCTGTTTCCTTTTTAAAAAACTACACTTTATTTCAATGTAAGAATTCTGGGCTTAGTATTTATATAAAACAAACAATAACTTCCAGTTCGGGAATGTTATTGTTCATGTTACTGTAACTTACTGGAGAAAATGAGATCAGATTTACTGACTCATTTTAAGGATGTTTTAATTCTTTTTTTTTTCCTAGTTGAGCAACTGTTTTGCCTTGTTGTTGTTGATTATCATCTATTACTTCTCACATCATACTTGGCAGCTGATTCTGTGTCCCTTACACACCACGCTGTTCTGGATCCATTGCTTGTGGGTGGGTGTTTTTTTGCTTGCCATTTTTTCATGGCTCATATTACATCTTTTTTTTTTTCCTGTCATTATCTACCTTTCTCGATCTTCCTAATGAGACAAGTTAGTAAGAACACTCTTGTGAAACTGAATTGGGATATAAAATTTCGCTTTTTATGCCTACCTCTGATGAATTCTATAGGTTCTGGAGGCATTTTGTGAGAAGTGAATGCACTGCTGGACCTACCTCAGCGTCAAGATGAGGCTAGCTGCACCTACAGACCAACAGAGTCCCAGGAGTCTGTTAGGATGAAGAATGAAAAAAAAACTAAATTCCACCAGATTTTCTCTAGCTAATTGTAAGAAGGAGAGGCAGACAGCAGTAAGAAAGGCCAGTCAGCAGGGAGTAAGAACTCTGGGAATGTAAGTACATTTTAGATGTCTGGGGTTTGTCTTACAAGAAGATCCATTGTTACTATTAAAATGCACTTTTTCTAACTCTTATTAAACCTCTCCTTTTCCTGGTGAAGTCTGCATTTCAGCTGTGTAAAATCATAACTGGACTAGTGCTACATATCCTTATTGCTCTGCCACTTTCAGGAGAAGCTGCATGGGAAGTTGGTGCCCCGAACACACACCCAGAACTTGTTTCTGCAGAGATTCTTGGTGTCTTCAAGACTTGCTCAGAGCAAGGGGGCAAAGATAGTTTAAAACAAGTAAAGCAACTCTCCTTCCTCTGCCCAGCTCTTCTGGTGTTGTCACAGGAATATTTAAATGAAAATTTAGTACAACTCTAATTTTTAGGTCTTCTGACAAGTTTTACTTTGCCTATTTCAATAAGCTCTTGTGGAGTAAGAAATAAGCACTTTTAACAGATTTTGATACAATATTGATGAGTCAAAGAAGCCTGCACAAGAGAGGATGAGGAGCAGCTGAGGGAGCCAGGATTGTGTAGTCTGGAGAAGAGAAGGCTGAGGGGAGATCTTATTGCTCTCTACAACTACCTGAAAGGAGGTATTAATAGATGGATGTTGGTCTCTTCTTTCAAGTAAATAATGATAGACAAAAGGAAATGGCCTCAAGTTGTGTTAGGGGAGGTTTAGATTTGATAGCAGGAAATAGTTTTTTTACTGAAAGAATGATCAGGCATTGGAACAAGCTGCCTGGGGAAATGGTGGAGCTACCATCCCTGGAGGTGTTCAGGAAATATGTAGTGATGACACTCCAGGAAATGGTTGAGTGGTCATGGTAGTACTGGGTTGATAGTTGGACTTGATCCTGAAGGTCTTTTCCACCTCAGTGAATCTATGACTGGTTTATTGAGTCCAGTTTTTGCTGTTGCATACCCCCATTGTATAACAGTGCCCATATATTAACCAAGCTCTTATCTTTAAGGTTCTTGTCTCTGCTGCACTCATCTGATGTTGTGCTTTCCTGGTCGTGAGGTCTTCCCCACCCCTTGTGAGACCAGCCAGCTAAACCCAATACATAAGGGTATGCACCCCATACCCATTTCTGACAGGGAAGTTGTCACAAGTTTAACTATACTCAGTTCTTGTGCCAGTTAAAATCATTGTGAATTTAAGTAGCACTTCAGTTTTTCAAGATTCAGTGAGTCAGTGAGAGAGACAGAATGCAGATACGCTGAAGTCTTTCTGGGGTCTTGTAATAAGTAGTTGTTTCTTCCCTTAACCATCTACTGGTTGGTCTTTTAGATTTACTGCTAAGGATGTTTTTCCAGGTGAGATGTCAGCTGCTGTAGTAGTCTGGTCTTTGTACAGCACGTGCTTTGTCCTTCATAGTCAGCTTCCCATCCACCTTATATTTCTTAGTTCTCACCACCAGTGTCTTAAGCAGCACTGAACATGCATGCTGTAGGATACTTGGCTGTGTTAGAGGACATAGGTCCTTCTAGATAAGAATCTACTACCTTGAGAAGGAATGTCATGTTGGTCTGATGTGTTTGGTGCTGGCAGACTGATGTCGTGTTATTCTGTTTCCTTTAGCCTCCTTTAATAATGCTTCCCATTAAAGTATGTTCTAAGGTCATGTGCTTCTACTGAGGTGATTTTTTTTATGAGCAATAGTTTTCTGAATGATTTGGGTTTGTTTACCACTTCCTCTGTCTTTTTTCTTTTTTAAATTGTATATAGTTACTGCATTTGCTGAATGTTTTCAGATCATATACCACTCTATATCTAATAGTTTTATTAAAGTCCTTGTACCTAGCCCTGTAATTTAATTTACCAGTTCTTTAAGAATCCACAAATGGCAATTTTGGGAGTTTTTCTAGTTTTGAGTGGATTAAGCTCTCTGAGTTTTGCTGTGGTTTTCATGCTCTTTGCCTCATAGGCATCTTGAATTTTCCAGGTTGTAAACTAGCAAGTTAATTCCATTTTGAGAATGGTTGAAAGTTGCCTGTAGCATGTGCTGATGCTCTGCACGAGTGTTGTGGAATGCCTACGTGAAATTTTCATTGTTTAAAAGCAAAGATAGCAATGCCACTAAAATTTTCACGATTTCTTACTTCACCCCAATAGAGTATTTCTCCTCCTTCTCCTTTATGTGGCTTTGTGCTTGTTCACACTGAGTGGGAGGGGCAGTAATTTCTCTTCCCAGTGCTCGCCTCACCATTCAGCAACCTTTCCAGGCACCTCATCCTTTTGCCCAGGAGGAGGTCTGTGCTTCTGCTGCTTGAGGTGCAGAACTCTGTCAATTAAAACAGAAGTAATTTCTTTACTACCTTTCAGTATTTTGCAAGGACAAAAGAGGCAGAAACGCATGGCTAGGTAATGAAATATGTCATTTCCCAACAGGCAACAGACCCCTAAAGGATGCTCTCTGAATATGTATGTGTGTGTGTGTGTGTTAAAGCTAGGAGTGCCTTAGATGTGAAAAAGCCAAACTCTCTCACTTTGGCAAGTTTAAATGGTCTCTGCACTTTCTAACTGATGCTGTGTTAAAGTCCTATTCAGATTCATAAGCAGCATTTCCACAGCTAGTCAGATGAGTGACCCCACCTCATCTCCAGTTTCCCTGGAGAACTACAGAACAGATAAGAAGATAAAGCTAACACAAAAAAGAAAGAGGTGTGTTTGAAGAAGGGTTGTGATTTTGCATAGTAGATCTTTCACTGATGACTTCTCTTAAAAAACATGTAAGAAAAAATTGAAGCTCAGCACATGGCTGCATAATCTGTTGTTGAGACTATAAAGATGGAGGCTGAGGAAGGGGGACACTCTTGAAATAACTTGATACACACAGATAGAGCAGCAGTGCAGTGTGTTTCTTCTTTCCTCTGGTCCCTCCTTGCCTTCTATCTGCCCTCCCCCAAACCCTAGAGAGCAGATAAAAATCCCATTACATTCAGGCTACTGTTTGCAGAGGGAGGCTGGAGGGCTTCAAGCAAGTACAGTTTTTAAAGCTCATGAAGCATCAACTCTCTAGCTGTGGTGTTTTCATCTTTCTTTTTCCTCCTGAATTTCTCTGGGGGCTAGGACTGAATCTTAAATACTTTACAATTTTAGAAGTTAAGACTTTAAAATGTAAAGTTTTAGAATCAGCAGAAGTGAGGTGGCAAGGGCTGTCTTTCTGAATAGGAGAATTTATGCAGTGGGGATGATGCTATTGCTTCAAGAACTGCCTGCCCCTAGCCCCTTCTGTTTGGATTGCTGTTGGAGAGGCTTGTTTGACTCTAATGTTTTTTGTCATTGCTAAGCCAACTTTTTTTTAGCCTTTCGTGGAGCAGAAAAGGAAAGTCTTGCTCACATTTTGAGGAGTATTTGAAACCTACTGTTGCCTCAAGCTTTAGATTCCTGTGCTATGTGGTAGAGTGCCTTATAATGAAAGATGAAAGCTTTCTATTTTTGTCTTGTGGAAGTAACTTAGGTTTCATGGGCTAGATTGGTTGAGTTTTGTGTGTTCCTTTTCATTGCTGCCTTATCTTGGGGAAGGAAGGAATAGTGACTTCACTGAGATGATAAATTTGGACTGGTTAGAAAAAGTGAAGATGCATATTTGGGGTCTTTACAGCTTTTCATACTGAAGGCACCTGAAGAGGCTGCTAAGTGACCAAACATGTCAAGTTGAAAGGGTGGTGTCTGGGCATCAGAAACCCCCTTTGCCACAGTGAATATCACAACTGGCAAATCTATACGTGCCATGACACACAGAGACAATCTTTCACTGTCATTGCAGAGATCACTATCAGTGGTGTTCTGATACAGACAAGCCTAAACCACACATTTTAAGAAGTGATGGTTGATTTTAGGTGTATTTTCAGTCTGTGTGCCTAGTACACTGAAGAGCTTGATATACTATTTTTTGTTTACATAGAAGTGTTCTTGAAGATGAAGGACAGCACCTGTGAGAGGGGAGAGTACAGGAAGAGGACACGGAGCCATAGAGGGCAAAGAGGATATGATATTCTGTTCCTGGAGTATCATATATATGTCTATGAGAAAGTCCTCATGGACGAGTTAACCATGAGCCATTGCTGTGCTCTTGTGGCCAAGAAGGCAAATGAATGGTATTCTGGGGTGCTTTAAGAATAGTGTGGCCAGTAGGTCAAGGCAGGAGGTTCTCCTTCTCTACTTTAGTCCAGATGTGGCCTCACTAGGGGAATGTGCCCACTTGTAGACTATTTAGTTCAAGATTACTTAGTTGGAGTGAGTTCCATGAAGGGTTACAAAGATAATCAGGGCTGATCTCTTTTCAGTGGTGCCCAGTGACTGGACAAGGGGCAGTGGGCACAAACTGGAACACAGGAAGTTCTACCTGGATACAAGGGAAAACTTATCTTCTGTGAGGGTGACAGAGCACTGGAACAGGCTGACCAGAGGTGTTGTGGAGGTTCCTTCTCTGGAGACACTCAGGACTTGACCAGGCTTATTCCTGTGCAAGATTATCTAGGCGACCTTGCTGTGGCGGGAGGATGAGACTAGATGACCTCCAGAGGCCACTTCCAACCACTACCATTCTGTGATATGCTTTACCTTAGATTTATTGGGGAAACTTGCTTATCTGAACTGCAGCTATCCAGGTGCTTTTACTGTATGAACATCAAAGCAAAATATGATTTGCATTTTGGTTCTCTTAAGACCTGCAGCCTAGGTGTTGAATGAATGTTTTCTTTCATTAGGGTTGTGCTTATTGGATCATTCTCCCACCTCACTTTGCTCACAGATGTTGGTATTTTCACGTTCTTGTTTAGGATGATGGATACCTTAGTTTAAAACATGCCTGCACAAGTATTGCAGAATGAAATCCCATGTCTATTCACATTTCATTCCTGCTGTAGTTTTTTTTTTTTTTCTCTGCAGAGACAGAAGTCTGCATGCTTGTATGGCCAGTCTGAAGTGCTCCAAAGCAGATGTCACCCATGGTCTGTAGGAGTCCATAATACAGTATGCAGTTCTGTCTGCAACCCTTGTCACAAAATTCTATGGCTCAGCCTTCCCTCTCCTCCCTCCCTGCTCTCCCTTTCCAGGTTGTCTGTGCATCTCCTCAGTGACCATGATCCATGGGAGAAAATTACTATCTAGGCTGTTCTGACAGAACTCAGGGTAGGTGAATGCTACTGAATTGCACCTGTTTCTGAACCCTGTCATACCTGGGTGGTATTCCACACTGAGGATGGTTAAGATTCCCTGCAAAATCATGCTGTATTCATTGCAAAATAATTAGGGTTGTTAACATTTGCAGTAGGTGCTGCTTTTTGTGACAATTCACTCAGGCTGCACCTCCAGATTTGGAATTTCTAAGATGTTCTACACCTTGCTGCCCTGTTCATTATGAACTTGTTATCCAAGTGAAAATTTCTGAGTAAATGTCTAGGTTATAGTGATGCTGTTAGTGTTGGGGTTATATGTAGTGCATTGGTCTTCCAAGGAGGACCACTGGTCAGGGGCTTTATCTGTTTACTTTGAATAGGCAATGCATGCCTCCCTAGCAGGGAGTACTCTTCTTGAAGAGTAGCCAGCAGATTTGATGATGCCTCACCTGTGTTGGAAGTTCCCATCAAAATGGAAAAACAAAGGCTGTAAGAAGACACCAAGGACATAATTATTAGTAAATGCACATGTAGATGGAATTGACCTGCATGTGTGGGTTTGTGGAAATTTGAAAATGGAGACTAGCCCATCTGTAAAAATTCCTCAATATTCTCCTTTAGATGTGGGGGTTGGTTGTGGGGTGGTTTTTTTTGTTTGTTTGTTTTGTTGTTTTTAATAACCAAACTGAAATAAGTTTACAAGGGGGTTGTTTGACTAAAGGTAAAACAAACCAGTATTTGTAATCAGTGGTAAAGTGCTGGAGTGAGTGCAGAGGAGGGCAACAAAGCTAGTGAAAGGCCTGGAGAATTAAACTCATGAGGAGCAACTGAGGGAGCTTGGGCTGGTTAGTTTGAAAAAGGGGAAGCTGAGAGACCACCTCGTCACTGTCTACAGCTACCTGAAATGATGTGGAGAGGTTGGTGTTGGTTTCCTCTCAGAGGTAATTAGTGATTGAACAAGAGGGAATGACCTCAAGCTGTGACTGGATAGGTTTAGACTAGGTGCTAAGGAATTTTTTTCCCAGCAAGAGTGGTCAGGCATTGGAATGGGCTGCCCAGGAAGGTGGTTGAGTTTGGATGTGGTGCTTGGGGATATGGTTTAGGGTATGCCTTGTATAGTAGGGTTATTGGTTGGACTCGGGGCTCTTCAAGGTCTTTTCCAACTTGAGTGTTTCTGTGATTCTGTAAAATACCAGTTGGAAGATGGTGAAAGATAGCCTGAAAATGGTACTCTGAAATAAAACACTATGTTGCAATTAATGTTGCTTTCCTGGGGGTGAGATTCCATATGTAGACTTGCTCTTTGTGTTCAGAGGCAGCTGGGATGTTTGTCATGTTGGAGACTTGTTCCCTGTCTCAGAGCCCTGGGACTTTTGCTGAAACTGTTTGGAAGAATTAACATGTGATTGATTGGTGGTGATGAATGACCTGGAGCTGGTAATTCCCACGTAACATCTGACAGGGTCAGGAACACAAACGTTTGCGGTGGTGCTGGTAGATGGTAGTAACATCAAGACCAGTGGAGGCTGGGCCATGTGTTGAACGTGTAGTTCTTGCCAGGAGGCCATCCCTGTGTTGGTAGGGGAGGGAGCAGCCCCTGGAGCATCCTCATTTCTGCTTTATCCACAGTCTTTCCCCCTCACAGAGAAGCCTTCCCCTCATGTTTTTCTTTTCATAATAGCACTATCCAAACTACTGTTTGTGGAGCCGAGTGTCAGGTTTTCCCTTTTTAGAAATCACCTTGGCACTGCTGACAGAAGGCAGCAGCTTCCAGGTAAATCTGCTGGTTTGTGTGTGAGAAGAGTTCAGCTTGCTTGTCAGGCCTTGTGTGTGTGTGGTAGGAGCTCAGCTGCTTGGGCAGCCCTTCCTGCTGAGAGAGGGGGTGTTCTGTGGAAGAGAGCTGTGTCTCGTATGAAAACAGCTTCCTAAGCATACCTTACTTCTAGAAAGCAAGAGCTGCTCTAGGGCACACCCAGTTGTCAGAGGTTTCCTTGCTTTGAGTAAGTGATAAGATCCCCAGTGAATTTTTTCTCTTTATATGACAGGCTCCCAAACTAGCAAGATGAGAATAGAATACAAATGACGAACAGTGAAGCTTTGTGGGAGAGCTAACTTGAGGTTTGTTCTGCAATAGGAGCTTTGTGCTTGTTTTTACCTGGTTATGGAGATTCTTAGACTTCGCTATTTCATACCTGTAAGATAGCATAAAGGACATCTTAAGGGGTTTGATTCTCATTGATTCTCATTGTTATAATTCAGAGTACTGTATTCAGAAGACATGTACATTTGAGTTGAAATTAAAATTGACAGAAAGCAGTATATGCTGGGGAGGTGCGTTTGGAGTATGTTTTATCTGCTGCTTTGTTCTTCAAGTGCTGTAAGACAAAACAGGCTGTTACTTGAGACCTTTGCACAGTGAATCCCCACCTCTCCCCAGAAGTTAGGAAGCTCACGTACCTGGAAGATGGGTGAACCTCTTGATAAACGAAACAGGTTACATTGAAGTCATTGATTTGAGATAGAGAGAGATTATCAAGTGTGCACTGTGGCTTGTGTGCAGGATACAAATAAGGAGGCTCTGTGCCCTGCTCTGGAGGGACTGTGTTCACGAGTAGCCATGTGCATGAGTGCACACAGACATGTTCATGAGCGATTGTCTCCATGAAAGGAATTGCAGAAAGATGATTAAATGTCTGGCTAAACAGTTACTAGATCTAGTTAAGCTATTGCAGGTAGATCATTCACAAAATAAATGGGTTGTTTTCACAGTGTTGATTATGTCTGTCTGGCTTAAGCATGAGATAGGCAGTTGTTTTTCAGTGCATTACAGGGTGATTTTTCTTTAGCTTCATACCTGTAGCTGTTATTTTTCCACATGTGCAATTTTTTTTCAACATATCTGGAGCTAAATATTTTTCCTCTGCATTGAAATATATCCACAGTTTTAAAAAAGCAGTTCCTCAGTGAGCTGGGTTCCTGGTGGCTGCAGGATGACCAGTGGGGTTTGCTGGTTGAAGATAAGAATTGGAGAGTGGTAGTGTGCAAGTCTAGAAATGGGAAATGCACTTGGCCACATGCAGCTAGACCTGCTTTGTGAGCAGGGGCTGAGCACCATAAAACAGCTGGTGACTTGTCTCCCTTTGAAAGATGGTTTTGGCTTACTGTCCACAGCCATGCTTCATGAGTTAAAGAACAAACTTCAATGTTTGCATTTTGTGTTAGGTGGCTCTTTTTAAATGTTGCTCAGCATAATTTGTATTTGTTTCCCCCTTTTTTCCTGCCTTCCTTCTCTCTTACAGTATGTGATACAGTTCTTTCCCTGTGATCTCACTGTTTTCTGTCATCTTTCTTCTTGTGCTCCTGCTTGCTTCTTAGGGTGCTAGGGTGCTGCTGTGTCCAGTTCTGGGCTCCCCAGTTTAGGAGGGATGTTGAGGTGCTTGAACGTGTCCAGAGAAGGGCAACGAGGCTGGTGAGAGGCCTCGAGCACAGGCCCTATGAGGAGAGACTGAGGGAGCTGGGATTGTTTAGCCTGGAGAAGAGGAGGCTCAGGGGAGACCTTATTGCTGTCTACAACTACCTGAGGGGTGGTTGTGGCCAGGAGGAGGTTGCTCTCTTCTCTCAGGCAGCCAGCACCAGGCAGCCAGCACCAGAACAAGAGGACACAGCCTCAAGCTATGCCAGGGGAAATTTAGGCTTGAGGTGAGGAGAAAGTTCTTCACTGAGAGAGTCATTGGCTACTGGAATGGGCTGCCCAGGGAGGTGGTGGAGTCGCCGTCCCTGGAGCTGTTCAAGGCAGGATTGGACGTGGCACTTGGTGCCATGGTCTAGCCTTGAGCTCTGTGGTAAAGGGTTGGACTTGATGATCTATGAGGTCTCTTCCAACCTTGGTGATACTGTGATAGGGAAGGGGGTATTAGTATCTGAAACAGCCCTTTCAGACAGTGCAAAGCACAAAAATGCTGGTAGCCATAATATTATCTCTAAGCTCAGAAATCAGCAAGGTCTCTGCTGCATCAGTATGATGTTTTCATTATTAAACAGGTTTCCCAGAGTGAGGAAGAGTCAGGTTTAGAAGGACAAAGGGCTGTTTGAAATTACAGGTGAGCTCTTAGTAGTCAATACCTGTTCATTAATGGTTCCACCTTTATGACAAGTTGGAGAGAAATGGAATATGGAATCAACCAGCAATGACTTTAAGTGACACAAAGTCACAAAAAGACAAAAACTGTGCCCAGCAATGAAGTATTGCTTTGGTTTTCATTTTTTGCGGTTTGTTTTTTACTTTATTGACATCCTTGATCCTGTTTTATGTTGCAGCTCTTCACTGCTGTTTAAAAGTTTCCCCATGGAACTGAAAGAGGAATTGTGATTGCTTAGCAAAAATGAGTGTGGGGGAAAAAAATGGAAATGTGTAATTAACTTAAGATCATTGGAGGCATGTCCAGATGGAGAGAGGGTGCTGCCTGGAAAGCTGGTGCTGTCTTTGTTGGGAGGAAATTTCATTGTTGCCCTGTTGAGGTAGTGATTTTTTTTCTAAAAGTTGTCAAGTTTTTGAGATAAGTTTTGCATTCTGTAATGTGCTGTGACAAAAAGCAGAGCCAAAACATTCTGATGATAATATTTCATAGTTCATAGAGGCATTTTATTTAATATCCCTGCTTAGCAAATGTAATTGCTGCTGCTGAAATATGGGAAGTTAATGCTTACATGACTCCAAGGCAAACAACTTTGAAACAAGCCCATTCCTGAAGTTTTCAGCTTCAGCAGATACCTCTTTCAGGCAACACTTCAAAATACCCATGACTCATGGCCACCAGCTACAAGTATTTTATTGTTCCTAAGGCTACAAAGCAATTTCTTTTATGTTTTTGGGCAGTGAATCATGGCTGAAAAAAACATTGCCAGTAGTGCTTCTGGAGGCAGGTTGGATGCGGTGATTCTGTGGACAGCATTTGCAGTTCACTCACTCTTGCAGTTCACTCACTCTTGCAGTTCACTCACTCTTGGTTATTTCTGGGGATATCCTGGTTTGCAGTTGTGGATTTACTCATAAAAGATGATAAAGTGGTTTACAAGGTTTATTCTGCTGGTGTGTTTGACTTCCTTGGGAGTAATTGATGACAAGGAACTGTGAACTTCCACAGCCTGACACTGCTTAAAGGCAGATAAGTCTGTTAGTGGTTATGATTTCATTAGAGATGAGGCATGGGATTGTGCAATGAGCTGATAAGGCCTGGGCTGATTCAGCACACTCTTCTGTTGTGCATGTACTAGGATCTGCAAAACGTGCCGATCGCTGTGGCTTCCACTATACTCCTCAGCCAGGTTGACAGTGCTCTGCCTCATGGTCCTGTGAGGTGCGCAGCTCAGCAGCTGCACTGTCAGTGTCTGTGTGGTTTCTGACTTCACATTACATTTAAGGTAAAATGAAAGTGTCTTGGCTTCACTGCAAGCTAACCTGAGAAGAGTTCAGCCTCGTGAAATTATGGATGGTAAGTAAGGAAGTCAGCATGTACTCTAGCACTGTAGCTCTCCCACGGATGTGGGAGAGAAGTGTTGTTCTCACTTGCTCTTCCAGGTGAAAGACTTTCGCCTGTGCATAGTTGGCAACAACAGTCATTGATTTGAGCTACCTTACCTGCCTGCTGGTCTGAAGTTGTTTTCTTCCTCTGTTGGAGGGAATTCTGTGCTCTGGGATAGATATTCTGGCTGTATATAAGTGATTGCCTCTGTGCTGCCCTCAAAAGCAGAACTGAGGAGGGTGTTTCAACTTTTCAAGCTGCCACACTTGGAATTTCTCTGGTTTTTGGTAGCATCCAAATGCAAAGCTGCGGGAATTCGCAGAGCAGATTACAAGTTGGGATTGGAAGAGTGTGATAACTGGCATGCCTTAATAACTTCTTCCTCGAAGGGCAGCAGGCACCAAATAAGCACAAGGATGAATGTTACCTGGCCTCTGGAGTGCAAGTATTTCACAGTTTGTGAGGCAACTGGGCAAATGACTGAAGTTTCCTGATGTCTCCTTCCTCAGAGACACAGATTTGATATGGTGAAAGGTGTGGACTGATGCTGACTTCCCCAGTGACTCTGCTTGTGTGCTGACAGTATTGTAAATGGAAGATAAATTGCTCATCATTGCAGTCTGACAGCTGCCTAGAGTGCAGGAATGGATTAATTCCTGAAGTTTTTCCTTAACTGTTTCCTTCACCTGAGCTGCATGCTCCCTGCTGAATTTCTAATTTCCTTATGGGAATGAACAGTAATATAGTTAGCTGTCTTGTTCATTTATGTACACTTAGAATCCTAAATAAAGCAGCAATATAGGGTTATATCTGTTGCTTAGGAAAAAGTCGAGATTGTTAAAATAAGCTGGTAATGCTGTCTTACTCTATTTGGTAGAAGCTGTTGCCTTGGGCTATGGCTTGTCTCATTAACCAGCCTTGAAAAGTGCTCAGTTTCCCATCTTTGCTCTTCATCAGGTATTTCACCATTCGTTTTACCTATCTACAGCATGGTCAGGGCAACAACGGACAGAGTATTTATGTATTTCTGGTGTACTTACACAAGGCTGCTCTCTGATGATTGCAGACTCTGGAGCTGGGTCTTTTAATGCATGTGGTGATGGACAGCTGCTCTGTAATTAAGAAAATGCCCTATTCATTCAGCAGGGAGGTTTGCTTACCTTGTATTGTGCCATTCAGTTACCTATTGAGGTATTATCCCTGTGAATGTGCTGTAAAAACAACGGGCTGTTGGAAAAGCAGATAGCAAAATAGTAATGTGAAATAAAATACTTTCTGGAGACATCTCAAGGGTGGTTAATAGACAATTCCTGAGCTTTGAGCTGTTAAAAGTCTGCTCTGAGCTCCAGCCAGGTTGCAAAACATGTTTTGTCTGGCAGTGGTATGGATCAGTGAGCCAAAGGGTTATGAACAGTTGAAAAAAACCCTTTGAGGGAGTTCAGGAAGTTGTTTTGAAAAAGCTGTTGAGAGAGTGTGAAGGAGGTAGGGTTCCTCCTGGGTCTCAGCGTAGGAGTTTGGTAGTCCTTAGGTAAGTGGAGTTTGCAGTGTGTATTTGTTGCTGCAAACCCATATTTCCCTAGTTCTTTTTTATTGTTGGTAAGATTCAGTAGTGGTTGAAGGCTGCTTAGCCATTTGATTTAGTATGGTCACAGCCTTCCAGAAGTAGAGATTTGGGTTACAAGGTCCTGGGAGAGGGGTTGGGGAGCTGTGGGTACCACAGACTGGGCTCAGGTCTCAGCAGGAAAGGACTCAGTGATAAGTTTGGGAATGGAGAGGGGTGTGCTAACAAGGGCTGGAGTGCAACCCAAATGCACAGTCTCCAGCCACTGATGTTGTGGATACCTGTGCTATTTTTGTTAAAATTGTAAGTGTTGCTTTGCAAATGCATAAAAAATGAGACCCTGGAGAATGCTGTGTGTTAGAATGTCTGGTTTTACATTCTAGTTTGTTAGACTTTTTTTTTTCCAGGTGTCTTTTGTTTATTTGGAATCTTGAAAGGGAAAATTCTTCTGTAAAATGAAACTTTATTACTGCCTTACTGTGCTGGGACAGATGCTGTATGTTGTCATGTTTGAAAGCAAACAAAAATAGAGCTTCAGCAGTGTTAAATGCTGTGACTAACCTAAGACACTTTCTTATGTACTGTTTAAGATTTTACGCAGCCGAACCTGTTATCTTCCACCAAAGAAGCATTTGCTACAAGTTTATTTTAGTAATCTGCAAGAAGTTGCTAAGTGTACATGACAAACTGATTGCTATTTACAGTTTTGTGAAGAATATTCTGAGGAAAACTGATGTTTTCTGCTCCTGTAGTACCAAAGAAGTCCTGTGGTAAAATGTCTATGTAATGTTTAATGTGTGTTTTCTCCCTGGACTGTATACCTGCATGCATGGCTCTCTAGCAGGAAAAAAAAACACCAAACTGTAAAACATCCATTTTCCTCTAGTTAACTGCTGATTACTTTAGAAGAAGACTATCAGGTCTTACAGGTTTGTGTCAAGTCTTATGTCTTCTTGTCAGCAACATGGACAGTGGCACTGAGCGCACCCTCAGCAAGTTTACTGATGACACTAAGCCGCGTGGAGCGGTGGACTTACTTGAGAGAAGGAATGCCGTCCAGAAGGATCTTGGCAGGCTTGAGAAGTGGGCCAGTGCAAACTGCATGAGGTTCCACAAGTCAAAGTGTGAGGTCCTGCATCTCGGTGGGGCCAACCTCAGGCAACAAATACAGCCTTGGTGCAGTGTGGGTTGAGAGTAGCTTTGAAGAAAGAGATTTGGGTGTATTGATTTATTGAGAAGCAAAATGTGAGCCAGCAGTGCCTTCAAGACAAATTGTGTTCTGTACTGCAGCACAGGCATGATGGAGGGTCCCAGATGGAGAAACATATGCCAGAAGTTAGCAGGGCCAGCAGAAGTGTGGCCAGCAGGGCAACTTGTGAAATCCCACCTTGAATACTGCATACAGTTCTGACATCCCCATCATAAGAAGGATGCAGTTGTTGGAGCAAGTTCAGAAGAGGGCCATAAAGATGATCCAAGGGCTGTAACACCTCTGCTGT
The DNA here is from genome assembly GCA_013400475.1 of Tricholaema leucomelas. Taxonomy (NCBI): domain Eukaryota; kingdom Metazoa; phylum Chordata; class Aves; order Piciformes; family Lybiidae; genus Tricholaema lacrymosa; species Tricholaema leucomelas. The sequence goes on along the minus strand of WAAF01007540.1, from coordinate 587,533 downwards.
GAAAATAGGCTGAGGGAACTGGGGTTGTTCAGCCTAGAGAAAGGACTCCAAGAGCCTTTAATTGGTTTATTGCTTTCCAATACCTGAATGGATCCTTCAGGAAGGCTGGAGAGGGACTTTTCCTAAGGGTGTCTATTGACAGGACAAGAGGGAGTGATCTTAACCTAAGGGGAGAGTAGGCTTAGACTGGATCCTAGGAAGAAGCACTTCAGTATGAGGATAGTGAGAGTTTGGCTGCCCAGAGATGTGCTGGATGCCTCCTCCCTAGGGGTTTTCAAGGCCAAGTTGGATGAGGCCTTGAGCAGCTGAGTTTAGTTGAGAGGTGTCCCTGTCCATGACAGGGAGGTTGGAGTAAATGATCCTAAGCTGTTCTGTGTTTGTCCCTTTCACCAGCTGAATATATACTTTTTGTATTAGAGTTAGTCTTGATGTAGGCAGTGTCTTCTTCCATGGTGCTGTGAAGATTACCATGTAGGTGACCTCTGCTTTTTAACTTGCAAGCAAAACAAACTTGTGTGAGCACAGACAAGCACATTTTTCTTTTTACACTTCATTTTTTTTAAAAGGGAACATTTTAGCATGCACTTTCCAGAAAATTGCCTTAAGTATGAATGTACTTGGCTGCTGTGATAGCTAAATGGAAGCTGAAAGGGCTCTTTGCAAACCACTTGTCTATCTGTGGATAGCAGGAGTGGCAGAATTGCAGCCAACTTGACCAAAATGACATGCTTTCTGTATGTTGGGGCATATGAACAAAGCTTGCTACTGGGTTAATTTGGCCAAACTGGGAGCAGATTTTACAGTTAGCTCCTTTCTGTGCCTCAGTCTTCTTGTGTTTGCTTTTTAATTCTGTGAATTAGCACCAATACAGGTGGGAGGACGTTTACTTTGGATCCTGCACTATATTATTCTCAACTGCATAGAAGCCCTGACAGTGAGAGGAGTTGAATGTCTGTCTCTCTTCCTGGTAATGGGCTTTTCACTATGTGTTTTTGCACCTATCTGAAGCAGTGATATTAGTCTTCCAATTACTGTTCAAACTCTTTGACTGCGCCTGTGAGCAGTTATGCAACATGTCTGAGTTGTTTGGGTGTTTTTTTTCTCTTTTTTATCCCAGGAGTGGGCAAGGACCAACAGGGCAACTATTTACTTCTACCTGCAAGTTAACTCTGGAACTGAAATTCAGAGCTCAGGCT